>CAUYPK010091073.1:0-35365 GCA_963574355.1 Loris lydekkerianus
TATGTTTATCTGCCATACAAAAAACAAAAGAGGGAATTGTTGGGCCCTGCCATGTGCCTGAGGCCTAGTGCAACTTCCCTAGTGGTACTTCTAGAAGTAGATTCATCGAGCTACTTCCGCGTAACAATGACTCAGCAAGGCCCGGCCTGAAACTGCCTCTACCTAGGTACAGCCAATGTGGTACCATGCCATTGGCCCAACCCTGTCACGCACCTCATCCCCTGCCTTCTTTCCCTGCCCCTTCCCTATGCTCTATATAAGCGGCTGCTTGACGCAATAAAGTTGAGTTCCTGCTAAAAAAAAAAAAAAAATCTTATCCAAAGAATCTTTGCCTGAACCAATGTCATGAAGTATTTCTTTAATGTTTTCTTTTAGTAGTTACATAGTTTCTTAAATCTAAATCTTTATTCCATTTTAGTTTGTTCTTGTATATGGTGAGTGATATAGGTCTAGTTTTAGTATCTTGCATGTGGATATCAAATTTTTCCCAACTTTATTTATTGAAAAGAAAGTTCTTTCCCCACTGTTTGTTCTTGGCAATTTTGTTGGAATATTGGCTGGCCAAAGATGTGTGGATTTATTTTTTTCTGGGCTCTCTATTCTGTTCCATTGGTCTGTGTGTCTGTTTTTATGCGTATGCCATGCTGTTTTGGTTACTGCAGCTTTGCAGTGTATTTTGAAATCAGGCATGATAGCATGATGCCTCCAGATTTGTTCTTTTTGCTGAAGATTTCTTTGGCTAACTGGAGGTTTTTTTGGTTCCGAAACAAATTTTAGGATTGTTTTCTCTATTTTTATGAAGAATGCCAGTCGTATTTTGATAGGGATTGCATTGAATCTATAGATCGTTTATGGTGGTTTGGTCATTTTCACAATATTAATTCTGCCAATCCATGAACATGGGATATCTTCCCATTTATCTATGTCCTTTCCGATTGCTTTTGTTGATGTTTTATAGTTTTCAGGATAAAGACTTTTTTTTTTTACCTCTTGATTATCTTTTTTCCAAGTGTCTTTTTTTTTAACTATTATAAATGGGATTATTTTTCTTGATTCTTTTTCAGATAGTTTGCTGTTAACATACACAAATGCTGCTGATTTTTGTACGTTTATTTTGTTACTATATCTTTATTTTAATATGAGTTTCACACAATATTATTGAGCATCCTTTTAAGCTCAGCCCCCTGTGAAGTTAGGTGCGGGGTTGTGGGAGCAAAGGCACATAAGATATGGTCTTTTGTGCAGGCACTCGCCTGTCATTTGCACTTAACCTAACTACTTAGGTTACAACTGATGTTACAGTAACGTTAATCTTGTAAACCTTTCCCCTGTGGAAACAGCACTTTTAGCTTCTGCCATAAATCTCATATATGGGAGTTAGTGCCAGGCTGGAGAATAATTACCTGGGTTCTCCTACCTTATTTCTAGCTTTCCTGCTTCTGCCCTCAGGTGAAAATTCCCCCATCGTCCCCATCCCCTCTCTCCCATTTGCAGTGTGGCTCATTGTTAAGAAGAGTAATTTACCAACTATACTCAGAATGAATTAATGTTAGTAGTATGCTGGTAAATATTTAAAACCTGGTGATATTTTAAAAATGAAGGATAAGTATACACAGACATTTTATTTAAAATATTATTGACATAAAGGATGTGTAGCACACAGTTTACATAACGATCTTTTCATTGTAAATTCCATAAAGTTAATTGATTTTCATAGCATGTTTATCTTGATTTTTGCCAGATTTTTGTAGCCACAGTCAACCTAGGTTGCAAATGAGAAATGAGTATAATTCAAATCGAATGTTGTTTGATTTGCCTTAACTAGTAAGACAAAAGGTGAAGACATATGTTAGAACCTCACTTATTCTTCTGGAACTGGATACAATTTTATTTTATTTTGCTGAATTGGATAAATTTTTTCTAAATACTGGAAGACTCAATGTTTTGTCCTGTTTACAAAGTAATAAGTATAGAAATGACTCACTTTTAAACTCACTAGGTTTAATCTGTTATTAACATTTTTTCCATCACTGTTTTAAGACTACACAATTGAAAAAAAAAAACAGTCAGTTGATACCTGATGTGTAGCATTTGCCAATTCCCAGGTTGTAAATACTCCTACTATGTTTGATTTTAAGTATCAACGTGAGGGCACTGAATGTAGAGTTGTGAAGAAATGCGCAGAGGCAGATTATTATATAATATATATTTATGAAATATATATTTGATATTCATTCCATTTTCCTGAAATATAGCTATTAAACCTCTTGGAATCCGCAGAGTGATAAAAGTGTCTTTTGTATTCTAATGAATGACCGGTGTCTGGAGGTCTCAGAGAGCCTCACCATAGAAGCTGGTCACCCGAAACAACATTAAACGTTTGGGACTTTCAGTTCCTCCGAACTCTGGGAAGGGTAGAGGGCCTACAGTTGATCACCAGTGGTCAATGATGTAATCAATTATGCCTATGTAATGAAGGGCCATAAAATCCTAAAGAGGCAGGGATGGAGGGGACTGGCTTCTGGAGGGCTGAACATGTAGAAGTCCCCGGGCAGTGGTGCATGAGAGAGCATGGAAGCTCCACACCCCATCGCCTACCTTGCTTTACACATCTCTTCCATCTGGCTGTTCACCTGTATGTTTTGTCATATCTTTTATCATAATCCTGTAAAGTTTTTCTCTGAGTTCTGTGAGTTCTCTAGCCAATGGGTCAAACCCCAGGAGGAGGTCATGAGAACTCAACGGGAACTCAGTCAGGAGTATATAGGTGACAGCCTACTACTTGCTACTGGCTGAGACTGTGAGACTGTGAGACTGAGTCCTCAACCTGTGGGAACTGATGCTGTCTCCAGGTAGATAGTGTCAGTATTAAATTGAATCAGAGGACACCCACCCAGATAGTGTCAGTATTAAATTGAATCAGAGGTGTCTACTGGAAAATCTGCTAAAGGCTTATTTGGTGGGGAGGAATCCGCACACATCTTGGCGACCAGGGGTCACAGAAGTGTTCTGTGTTGATTGTTGTGTAAGAGAACTTTGAAAACTTCGAAAACTTCGGCTTGTTTTTTTCTGCATTTAATAGTTGTATTTCTATCGTATAGATTTAATACATACAGAATAACCTCAAAAGCACAGAAGACAGTCTAATGTAGTAACATAATTAGTATGAGATGAGTTTTAAGTATTTTATTACCTTTTGCTTTAACATAATTTAATCTTAAGTTTTTATAATTTAATTTTAAATAATGATTTCATCATTTTATTTAATAATTCTGGCATGCAGAATTCCTGAAAATTTAATGATCTTCTCTCAAAAGCTAGTGTGAGCTGGCTTCAGCAAGTTGGGATGGAATATGGGTTAGGGGTTATATTGTATGTTGAAGAGCCCTTAGGTATGTTTGTGGGAGAGGACAGGCCTGCTTCACTTGGTGGGTCCTGGATAAGGGACGGTTTCCAGGGCTTACTTGCTACAAGATCCAGAGTAAGACAATCCTAAGGGAGTTTCTTTGGGAATTTTATGCTTTGAAATCTATCAAAATCTCTATCTTAAATGGGAGAGCCTCAATTAGAAGACACCTACTCTGACTCCTTCCTAACTTCTATAAATGATTCATTTGCTTATTTATAGAAGCACTAGAAGTTTTATCTATTTCTATTTGGCCAGGTACAGTGGCTCATGCGTGTAATCTTAGCACTCTGGGAGACTGAGTTGGGAGGATCTCTTGAGCTCAGGAATTCAAGAGCAAGAGTAAGAGCCCATCTCTATCAAAAATAGAAAAATTAACCAGGCATGGTGATGGATGCCTGAAGTCCCAGCTACTTGGGAAGCTGAGGCAGGAGGATCACTTGAGCCCACAAGTTTGAGGTTGCTGTGAGCTATGCTGATGCCATGGCTCTCTAGCCTGGGCAATAGAGTGAGACTCTGCCTCAAAAAATAAATTAAAAAAAATCGAGTTCTGCTTTACAAGTCACCTAAAACTTAGTAGCTGAAAGTAACAAATATAGTCAGCACCACATAATGACATTTCAGTCAAAGATGGACCTTATATACAACGGTGGTCTCATAAGATTATAATATGATATTTTTACCACATTGGACCTTTTCTGTGTTTAAATACATAAAAGTACTTACCATTGTGTTACAGTTGCCTACAGTCCTCAGTACAATAACAGGCTGCACAGGTTTGTAACCTACAAGCAGTAGGC
This sequence comes from Loris lydekkerianus, assembly GCA_963574355.1. Taxonomy (NCBI): domain Eukaryota; kingdom Metazoa; phylum Chordata; class Mammalia; order Primates; family Lorisidae; genus Loris; species Loris lydekkerianus. The sequence goes on from CAUYPK010091073.1 coordinate 4,207, forward strand.
TGTGCCATAGAGCCTAGGCATGTAGAGGGCTATGCCACCTTGGCTTGTGTAATTGCCCTCTAAGATGTTTATACAACAAGGAAATCACCTAACTATGCCTTTTTCAGAATGTTTTCCCGTCATTAAGTGATAAATGAATGCACTGATCTTTTTCTACAGTTTCCGAGGGTTGGGTGTGCAGAGTGGCTCAGCTGGAAGGTTTGTTAACAAACCAAGCCGTACATGTGGCTAAATTCCGTCTGAGACTTGCTTTGGTTTTTTTTTTTCTACTATAAAGAAGGTTATTAACAGCTGTGAATATTTAACACTTCAGGAGTCAACACTTCAGTCTCCCATGAAGTGGCAGTCAAAGCCTCGGTCCAGACCACAGTGTCTGAAGGTCTGCCTGGTTCTGCAGCTTCTGCCTCTCAGAGGATGTGGATGTTTTCCTTGCCACACAGACCTCTCCACAGGGATGCTTGAGGTTCTCTCAATATGGCAGATGCTTCTACCAGAGCAAGCAATGCCGGGAGATCAAGTAGGAGGCCACAGTGTCTTTTAAGACTTAGTCTCAGAAGTCAAACACTGCCACTTCAGTTCCCTACAGGCAAGTTACCAAGTCCGGCCCCTGAGCAGAGGGAAATTAGGATCCACCTATCAAGTTAGTACCAAAGAATTTGTGGACGTATTCTGAACCACCCCATGCCATAATCTTAAATCCATAATTTGAGCTCATATTGTTATGATTTATGCTTTCTAATTTAGGGTTTTTATTTTACTTTTTAATAGTTCATTACATTATATTTTATTGTTATAAGACCACTGCCTTTTATCCATTATAAAATCGTGTGACTTCTATCACTAATATTCTTAATTAACATTGTTTGTCTGGAACATTTAACTTTAGATGATTGAATTTGGGCTTTTCATGTATAATTTATTTTTTTATTTTAACTATGATAATCTTTAAATGACTGGATTTATTTCAAATTCCTTAAAGCTTTCCTCAGTTGCCTTCTCACTCAATTTGACCACAAACAGGTTCTTTGGGTAATTATGGGTAAGCTCCAACATTCAGAGGTAGGTGAGTGCTGTTTACCTTCTCCTCCATAACTGCATGAAAAAGTGGGATGCTACAACCAAAGCAAGTCTCAGACGGAATTTAGCCACATGTACGGCTTGGTTTGTTAACAAACAGGCACAAAACGTTTGATATTCCATTCATGGCCTCAATAAAGACACCACTGCTGCTCTTTCCAGTCCTCTGGCACACATCTTGTAGGAAGGACTAAATGTGGCACAAATATAACAAATATCCTAATAATGGGATCAGTTGAACTTGTGGTATAAGGTGAGGGATGTTCTGCGGGCGCTGGACTGAGTGCTGTTCTAGACAAAGTGTGTGTTGTTTTTCTTGGCTCAGTAGATTTTTTTTACCTCTAATCATACCAAGTTGGATGTGCCTATACAGTACTCTGGTTAGTGAAAAGTTATTTCTAAATCTCATAGACCATCTAAATATTTGGAGTTAAAAGTAAAAGTTATAGGCGTTTTATTCTTTTTTAGAAACTCACTACTTAAAAACAACCTTTCCCGTTAATTGACCCATCATATTGGAGAAGAGGCCTTCTACCATGTTCTATCAATGCATAATCACCGATGGAAGTTGATAAGACTTTTTTGGCAATTAAGCAAGCTTTTAGCAAATACAGCTCACAAAATCTCACTCAGGGCCTCCTCAGTGCTCAATTCCAGCGGTGCCCTTGACATAGAATACAATAGCAGACCAGCAACATGTTTTGAACCTTGGAGCTTTTTGTGCATTGTTTTTTTTTTCTACTATAAAGAAGGTTATTAACAGCTGTGAATATTTAACACTTCAGGAGTCAATTTGAGGAGAGAGGAAGACTTGCTGAGTGGATTCAAAGCAAATAAATTCACTTCTGACATTCCCTGCACATCCCCCGTGGTCATAGCTGAAGAAATGTATTTTATAGTCACAGCAGGAAAGCAGGAGAATAATGCATTTCTTCATTATACCACTAAATCCCGAGAAGCTTGAAGGATTTTCAAAGGAATAATAACAATGAAATACATTGGTACAGGGGAATCTTGGATTGAGAATTATTTCTCATAAAGTATTCAGTTGATCAGTGATGTATTTACTTAATAATTTCAGTCTTCATCTTTCTAGACTCTGTCCAAGGACCAGAGAGCTTGCAGCTATGGGATAGATTGAGAAATGGTCCCTCGTCCAGCCATCCCCAGTGGAACAGTCTTAAGGTTTCCAAACAAGCCCATCTGCAGATAGCCCTTCTTCCTGAAATGCTCTGCCTGCCATATTCTAAACTCATCCTTTACCTTATCTAAGCTTCAGAGTTTATAAAGAATTATTCTACACAAGCTATTTATTCCTCCCCGATTTAGATCCAGTCTTGGTTTCTGACTACTAATAGGTCACTGTGGCGACCTCATACCAAATCTCAACCTTCGATCTGTCTTAAGTACCATTCTGTCAAGGATAAGAACATCACCCCCTTTCATATGTCATGTGGGAGGGACCTTTGTGCACGTATCTACTAGGCAAGCTACCCCAGAAGTCACCAAACAGAAATGCTCACAGACTAAATTAAGATGCTTGGATACTATAGTTTATTAAATCAATTTAAAACACAAACAGTGGGAAAGCTTCACACATCTGGGGTTTATACATATATATGCAGGCCTACACCACCTGAATCCTGTACAGTTGTCCATGAGCCCTGTCTCTCTGCCGCAGCAGCCTTCCCCAGTGAGAGCGAGGGCCAGCATAGACTTGCCCATTAGCTGCTAAACACCCGTGGCTTCTAATTGCGTTTCTTGGGCAAAGCACGTGTAGAGCCAGGGTGGGGACCTACTTGGACATGCTGGGTGTCACCAGTGGGTCAGTGATGTAAGGCATAACCAGCTGCCACCCACAGGTGGCATCTCCAGGACTGGACTGTCCGTCCTTTTCTACATCTAGGAGATGCTTACGTTTGTGCCATCGTGTACTCCGTTTTCTATTTTCTGCATTGTAAGTTTCTAATTCACTGCCAGTGTTCAGCAGGTATCATGAATTCTGCCTGTGCCTTGCAAGCTGCTTGCTTACTCGTGATCTGGGCATGACGCGTACCGCGTGTCTCCCCTCTGGCTTACACGCCCCTTGCTAACTCAACTCACTGTGCGTGGCTTACATTGCTTATGTGCTTCACCCATTTAATTTGCATTTCTCGTCTTCTTTAGCAGAACTGAATAGTCTCCAGTAATACAGGGATCCCACATTATGCAACAGAATACGAGAACTGATGGAAAACACAGGGTGAAAAATACCTTTTTGATGGCTTAGCCAATAATTGCTCCTTCTTTACAAAGCTTAGCCAATAATTGCTCTTTCTTTATAATTCGCTTAGAAGAAATATGACTTGGTGGTTAGTAGATCAGTAAGGGGACTCTAGTTAACATTAATCGATTGTACGTGTCAAACTAGCTAGCAGAGAAAAATTCAGGTGTTCCTAGATAAACGAGTTGATGGCTATCCCAGTTACCCTGATTTGATTATACAAATGTATAAAATCATCACATGTATCCCCCAAAATATGGACATCTAACATGTATGAATGAAAACAGATAAATAAAAATATGTTTTAAGAAAGAATTGCAGGTTCTTCTTACATAAATCTTCAGTTAATTCTCCTCATTGTAAGTTACCCATGCTTATCCTAGGAAATTGGAAAATACAGCCAAATAAACAAACCAGAAAAATATTGCCCTTAATGCCACCACCTTCTGACAACCAATGTCAGCATTTTGCTATGATTTATTTTTTAAATTTCATTTTGATAGAAATATTTCCCCAACTGTTAAGATTAAATACGAATTTCTGTAGCCCAACCTTTCCCTTAAATATTATAACATATGTAGCTTCCCATCTGACTCTCGATAATATCCTAACTTTTGATAAATATCCCCTCAGTGGTATAAATATATCTTTTTGACACTTTGTAATTTGATAAACGGTATCCTTCTTTTCGAGTTTATTGGCTGGTTTTGGTTTTGCATAATTCATGTGAATTGCATGAATAGATGGATGGGTATGGCCACTCCTCTCCTTCCTACTTACATCGGATGAAAGTAGAATTAATGGTTGAAAGGACGGGTTTTGATGGTTCCTTTCACAACATGCACTGCTATGGAGTCATTTTCACAAGTTTTTAATTAGATTTTGGGGTTGCATTGCATACCTTACATTTAAATGTACAGTGGCTTTACAACTCACATGAAGAATAATTTATAATATGTTACATTCATGGACCTTGGAGAGTGATAAAAAAAATTAAACTGCATTTAAAAGCAGGTTTTGTTTTTTTCCCCCTCCACTTGAGTGCTTTGTTCTTTTAAGCATCTGAGTACGTGAGCATGTGTGTGTGTGTGTGTGTCCATTTCATAGAAGCGCTGCTTGTATAGGAGGTCAGTGAGCTGTTTCAAGGCCAGCTTCATATTTCTCAAACTCATTTGCATTGTCCAGTGAATTAAATTCTTCATGAAAAGAAAGGGGGAAAAGGGCCTATTAATTGAAACATAAAAAGCTCCCATCCCCGGTCCCAGTGTACTCTGTAAGGTGATGTAATCAAAAGTAGCACTTGTAGGAAAATATTTCTTACTCTGTATATACTCAAGAAAATTAGGAAAGAAGAGAAAGGAAGAAAACAGATCTTCCCATCTTTTGAGGACACGGGTGAGGCCTCCCAGACTTAGCATGGTAGTCACTCATTAAGTGAGGGAGGAAGCAGCTTTTCTACACAATGACTTTAAGAACATTAGAGAAAGGCTCTGTTGCCCCCCAAAGGCTTCCTGCCCCCTAGAGAGGCAGTGATGAGCCTTCTACAAAGCTATGCTGTCTGCTGGTCAACAGCCACCCAGGGGTGTGTACAGAGGTGGGCTGTGTCCTGGCACAGAGCAGCGGCTGCCTCTGCTGATCAGCCTCCACTTGCCCAGCTCTGAGCGATTTCACCCTTCCTCAATCTACAGAAGACGCTGCCGGGTAAAGAGCAGGTGCGACTCCTTGTAGAATAACTAGTGCCACTGAGTGGCTACTGAGAGACTGATCCCCACAGGGCGGGGATGACGGAGGGAGGGTACTGGGGTGCTTCTTCAGGAAGGCAGCCAGGGATCCTCTGACCCAGGGAAACCTCTTCCAGGGCTGGCTACATGCAGGTCCCCTTCTGCAAAAATTATTAAGGATTCCAAGATGGTGACAGCAGGGCATTAAACCAAACGCAGGCTTCCCTTTGCAGGCGTGGGCTCTGAGCCCTGAACGCCCTGCAGCTTCCGCTGCCCTGTTCAGCCCAGCTATGAGCACTCACACCTTTCCTGGTTCTGCCCCTCGTGACCCTCAACACACACACACAGACTCACACACCACATTCACTCCCACACACATGCACAACCACTCACATTCACACAACACACCCTTACACGCTTACACATTCACATATACACCGGCACACGCACATCCACTCCTGCGCACACACTCTTACGACTCACTCTCACATTCTCACACACCCATATATCCCCCATACACCCACACTCTCAAACTCTGACTCACACACAGTCTTCTCCATATCTCTGTGGGCGCCAGTTTTACTCTCCCTGAAAGAACTGGCAGTGTAGCCGCCAACCTATCCGGCACTCTTACCGTCACGGACACTTTCCTATGGACTTTTCCCCTGGAACTTACCAACCATCTCACCAACCTCATTCAATTTTATTCTAAAAGTATATTCTGATGCAGGAAGAAGTCTCATTGATTGCTGTATCATACCTTCCTCCAATAAAAATATGTACATAAGTGGAAATTTAATTTTTAAAATTATAAAGATAGAGTTTTCCCATATGTTAGAAATACCTGAATCGATACATTCCTTCACTTACAATTAGTACAATACTGATCACAACATAGTATGTTTTTCATTTTTATAGGAAAAATATAACATTGGATTAGAAATATATTTTGTACTGAGAGGGAAGGGGCATTTATTTCTACACTGGCCAGTACTCATGAATGATTATTATTACACTTTCTACATGGGACAGTTTTCAACATCAGTTATGGATGTACATGTTTAGTTTTGAAGACTAATTTTTTTAGTCTTTAATTCTGTTTATATTTGGGGGTGGGGTTATAGAAATGATCTGTGAATAAGTAGCTAGGAATGAAAGAAATCTCTCATGCCTCAATTTTTAAAACTCCTTCTCGGGCTCATGCAGAAATCACAAAAATTACTTTTTAGGTTCTATCATCTGACAATTGATTAGGTTCTCTTTCAATTTATTTTCTAAAGTTTTAGAACCAGCTGATTCTCAAAAGGACTTGCTTGGCCCAAATTAGTCATTTTTCCAGTTTCTGAAATGTTTACCACAAAAAGGCTTTCCCAAAAGACTATTAGCTGTCCTTGTTATTCTTTCATCAGAGGTGCTTTCTTTGATCGATCAGTATTATTAGAAAAGGTTAAGATTAAAATACTGTTAATTTAAGTACACCTTTGCCAATAATTTGCTCATGTAATGCAGTCATTTTTAATTATATTTTAAATGTTTTTGTCAAAAACTTAAGAGTGGCAGATCTTAGCTCATTCGTGTCATTCAATTAGTAAGATGCCCACCTTTTAACCAAATCTGCAGAGCCAATCCTCTTTGGTAACGAACCAGCCAAATCAGATTTACTGTCAGAAAATCCTCCCTTACTATTTTTTAGCTTCCAAAAGGCCTGTGTTTGCATGTGTGGCTGAGATACTGTCCCAGTCCCACCTCTGAATTCTCCTTCTAAGATATTTACATAGGTGAGACGTGGAGCTTTGCTGTGTTCTCTTGTCTGATGAAACAGATGCAATAGGGCTCTTCTGCCGCCGATATTTTGCAGTCTGCCCCCTGCTTTGCTCCTAGGGCATCTCCGTCAGGAGCAGTGCCTTATTTGGCTTCAGCTGGGAGTTGAAAGAGGCAAAAAATCATTACTTCTTCTGCCTCCCCACTCAATAGTACATCTTATTTCTTTTAATAGTGCGTCTTATTAATGACCACAGCGACATGGGCCAACATGCTCATCTCTGATTGTGTGTTTTCATGGTTTGCTCTTAACAAAAAGAGTTATAAAAAAGGGAAGACAGGAAGCCTTACCAAAGTATCTCGATAGAAGGAAGCTTCACAAAGGACTCGATCACATGAACCCTTTCTTCTTTTTCCAGAGGATTTTTATGTCCATATCAAGGTAAGCTTCCCAGGAAGGAAGAGACATACCTGTGTTAATTTGAAGCATGGGATAAGGGCAGTTGTGAAAAGGGAGTTGTGTGTGTGCCTAGTCTGAAGACCTCAGTCTAGGCTGGACTCAAGTCCATCACACACTGGCCTTTAATGTTCCTTTTCCTTGACTGGCCAGCCTGAGGCCCTCTGCTAGCTCTGTGTGGTAAGTTAGAGGACAGTCCAAATGGAAGAGGCAGTTTCAATCACAGGATTCCAGTGTATGGTGGTGGGGTGGTGGTGCACAGGGGCAGTGCTGGAAGACAGAAATACGCATTCTGAGTCTTTGTTCAAGGTTATAGTTGAGACAATGGACATCCAGGACTCTGTAAAGGCAGAATGTGCAGAGACGATTTCTGTACATGTCCCTGGTGAAGGAGGAAAGATGCCAGAAGCTGAACTGAGAATCCAGACTCTGCAATCCATACTTATCTCTAAACCTGTAGCATTCTTAGGACCATTATTATAAGAAAAACAGTAATGGAACAGCCATCATTAATTCATCTTTACATTCCCCAGAGTAGATCTATGATTTAAGGTACACATTTGGTAAAGCTGCAACTGTCTTCAAAAATCACACTATCCACACCTTTTTCCTGAATGAAGTCACCAAAGAAATTTAGCAATTCTCCAAAGCCCTAGGCTAGAGAGTCTTAGAGAATTCATCAGCAATGACTTAGGTCCAGAGAATGGTCTTGTGTGAAGCAAAATATCTGTACAGAATTCTTGCTACTAAATGAAAAAAATTGTACGCATGAAGATTTCACTAAAATTAGTATGGAAAAAAAAACTTCTAAATGCCCGAATATATTTAAAGAACTCACTAAATCATAGTGCATGTGAAGTGAATGTGACTATGCCTCAGATAGAATTAAAGTTCATTTTATTTATTAGAGATTTGGAGAAATTTGTGGAAAGGAGTCTTCTGTGTAAAGAAATTTCTTGATAACAATAAAAATAATGTTTAATCGACATTGAACCGTTCATGGCACTCCAGATACAATTTAAGTACTTACTCATTTAATCCTCATAGTAATGATATGAAATACAAGTAGGTATTGCTTTATAGATGGGAAAACCAAGGCCCATGGAGGTTGAGTGACTTGCTCCAGGATACCTACTTAGTCAGTGGCACAGCCAGAATTCAAACACTGAGAGTCTAGGCATAGAACCTGCACTCTGCACACTGCTGTCTGCGTTTCTCACAGATTTTGGTCAAGATCTATGCCTTATAGGCTCTCTCTCTTCTCTAAAAACTTGTGCATATGTATTTTGGGGGGTTTGGACACTAAAAAAACACTATAGCAGTACTGACAATAATTATAGAACTAAACAGAAAATTATTTTCTGGCTCAGCACCTGAGGCTTAAGTGGCTGAGACACCAGCCACATACACCTGAGCTGGCAGGTTCGAATCCAGCCCAGGCCCGCCAAACAACAATGATGGCTGCAACCAAAAAATAGCCGGGCATTGTGGCAGGCGCCTGTAGTCCCAGCTACTTGGGCGGTGGAGGTAGGAGACTCGCTTGAGCCCAGGAGTTGGAGGTTGCTGTGAACTATGATGTCAGCGCACTCTATCCAGGTGACAGCTTGAGGTTATGTCTCAAAAAAAAAGAAAAAGAAAATTATTTTCTTTTCGCGTATTTCTTTCCAGGTCCAGATGCATGGATAATTATTATAAGTTATAATCATAATATTGATACAATTTTTCTCCCTACTTTTTATACTTCTATTAACATTTCAAATGATTTTATTTTGCTACATCATCTTCATAATCATTGTTTGTGATATTTGTAAAATGCTCTGATAAGTTGCTATTCCATAAGGTATCGGAACAGTCCACTCTCAGTTTCCTCTTTTGTGTAATCTTGCAAATTGCATGGCAGCGAACATCCTGTACCTTATTTCTTTTCCTTCTTCTGGGATATTCCTTAAAGATAAATCCTGGAGTGAGATTACTGGACAAAGGATAAGAATGTTTTTGTTTCTTGCAAAAGTTAAGCCACACTACTTTTGAAATGGCTATGTGCTGTCACAGTGACATAGCACAAGTGTACTTGCATTTTGATGATAAGTTCCCTCTGCAATTGTGTCCTACTTTCTGAAGTTACTTGTATTTAATAGCTGACAGTTCTTGCTATTAGATAATGTCTTGTATTCATTACGTTTAGGATAATATTACTGGAAAAAAGCACAAGTTGAATTATAAATGCCCTCTCTTTGTCTTACACAAAAGATTTATTTTGAAGCTGTTATTACACAGACAAAATGTTGTTTAACAAGGGTGCCAGTTGTGACTATTTAGCTAAAGGTATGAATAATTTCTATAATTCTTGGCAGGTTGTGCTTAGAAATTTTATACCTCTGCACCATAGTAAATACATACCAGTAGGTGTCAAAGCAGCGAATTTTCTTGCTTCATGATTGTTAAAGTTCATTATTATCATAAGGAAATCTCAGAAGAAAGGTTGGAATTGAATACCATTTTGTACGACTCATGTATAGTTTGTTGAGTAAGGATAAGAAAACCGAAGCAGTGAAATCACTCCATTTCTTTCTTTCTTTCTTTTTTTTTAAAATTTACTTAGCAGAAGCAATAGAATGATAGTTTATTAGAAGATGATAGAAAGCTTCCAACACAATGGAAGGGGTCCCAACCAGTTACCACACTCCGTTTCTTAATCAGCAGTAGATGTTGTTCAAGAAACCCCAAGTCATTTTCTTTGTGAATTTGTAGTTTTTGCAAGATGGCAGTTAATGGTAGCAACTCACTATCTCAATGCAGATCAAGTGAAACAAACCTTGTGCCCATACTCGTTTATTCATTATACTAATATTTGTTGAATATCTTCACTCTGGTGATGGCTGACTATATAAGACAGGCACAACCCTGCACTCATGGAACTTTTGGCCCCAGCTGGGGATGGTCAGAGAAAAACAAAGCTGAACATTAGTTAAGCTACTATTCAGCACTACTGCAGGACACATGAACCCTCCATGTAGACTGAGCCTAAGTCCCCTGAGACAGACGGTGGGAGGCCCCTAAACTTGATGTGTGCTAAAGAGGAGATGGGGGTTGGTATATGAGCTTAGGCCGTCCAGGTTGGTTTGCCAACTGGCATTTCCCTGGAGAAACACACGTCTCCTATCTTTAGGGCAGGAAGTAGCTTTGCAAGTTGGAGCAAGCTGCCCTCAAAGTTAGGCTCTTATCCTCCCACAGGAATTGGGAGACAGGAGAGCCATCTCCTTGCATGTTTGCCCCCAGGTCCTTGAGGGAATATTGCTGGGCGTTAGCGGATTTATGTTTCAAAGGGGCGGGAAAGGATTTATAATTTCAAACTATTGAAAGTAAAAGTGAGCTTAGAGGCCAATCCTCAGGTGTCGGCTGGAACAAACAATCAATTATTTTGGCAGCACTGAGTTTTCTCAGGCGGACATTTTAAGGGGGCTGGAGTTGTCATCCTGGGAACACAGCTGCCTTGAGCCAATAGAACGATGCTAGTGTTTGTTCGAGTCTTTTTCTGTGTGTATAGGGTGGGTGGATGAACTCATTTGTGGTACAAGTTGAAGTTCTCCTAGGCCAATGCCTACTTGAAGAGAGAGTTCAGAGGGCCTAGAGTTGGTCAAGGAGGGAGTCTCCATCAGGACGCAGGCAGTTGAAACAAGGCTCACTGTGTTAGTACTAGGCATGCTGTGCATTTTGCACACTGCACAACTCCAGGGCTGGCATTTCCTTCCCAAGCTGTGTGAATGAATGCCCCTGGGGTGTGCAGTGCACAGCAGTCCTGGGACCACAACTGCTTCAGAGCTGGCAGAAAAATTTCCAACTGGTTCTCCTCCATTCCATCTTGGTCAGTGGGCGAGGTGCCTTCTTCACTATCCCCACCCAAGATATATAAGCCCCTCATTCTCATTTCAGGGCGGAGGTGTGGGGACTGTCCCAGATTGCTGGATTGTTTGGGGGGTCCACAGTTCAAGGGAAAGGGGGTGTGGGATCAGCCTTTTTGCTCCTCTGGGCAGCTCTTCCAGCCTTGTTTCCCCTCCAAATCCAAGATCCCTTTCCTCCCCACAGCCCCTTCCGCTCCCTGGAGACTAAGAAACTCGTTTTGCAGAGGCTGTGACCCTTTCCTGGTTTTAATCCCTCTTGGCAGTGGGCAGGGGGTGGGGGAAACACATCCTTTGGAACGGAGAGCGAGTTAAAGACCACAGGAAACGCAGGAATCAATACTGAGGTAAGCCCCTGCCATGCACACGGGCAAGGAAACGTCTTGGGGCTGTGCAGACACGGAGACTCGCCAGCTGGCCGCTGGAGGTCAGGGCACCGCCCAGAAGGCTTCCACATTTCTGTAAATCAAGAGGTCAGGTAGTCAGAGGAAAGGAGAGGAAAATGGAGTGCCAAGGGGAAGGTTGGCAAAAAGAAATTTAAAAAGGAGGCCTACCGTGCTTTTTTTGTCTTTTATTTTTTCTCTCTTTGCTCTCTCTTGGATCAACCACATTTTCTTTGTATTATAGCTTTCTCTCTCCCGTCCATCCCTTCCTGGCTTGGAAAGTAATGTGTTCTATTTCCATTCTTTTAGCGGTTAGCTTTCCGTTTTTAAGAGGCATAATTAACTTTACAAACACTGAAGTTAATTAATCTCTGTGCTGCCCTCTAACACCGCAGAAGCCTGACAACGGCTCGCTCCCCCGCTACTTCCAATACTGTGGCTGCTTTTCTTTCTTTCTTTTTATAAACTTCCAAGTCTGGTCGTTCATCATTATTTTCACCATCAGTTCATATTTAGATGAATCAAAATGTTTGCCAGTTTCTCCTCTTCGTATGGCTTCTTAAACACAACTCACTTCTCAATTCAATGTCCTTTGTGCTAAAATAATCCTTAGAGTGGGAAACTCTCCAGGCCTTTGTTACATTTGCACTAACCCTCACTCTTAAGTTACAGACTTCCTAAGTGCAGTAGACCCTCCAGAGCTGACCACCTCCCAGCGTGGACCACCTTCTTAAATTGACCTAATTTTCACAGACAGGACATGCACCACATGTATGTATTCATACAGTGGGCCTAGTTCCTTATGTTGACCACCTCCAAATGTCTCCCAGTTTGCTCCACCTTGGGTGGTCAACTTAGAAAGGTTCTAGGCTAGCTGTTACATTTTTCCCTTGGCACTTTGAACATATTCTTACACTGTTTTCTGAAGTCCTTTGCTGCTTTGTAAAAATGTGCTTTTTCCTAATTGCCATTACTTTATTTTATTTTACTTTTTAAAATAGATAATAATTGTACACATTCAGGGGGTACCTAGTGGTGTTTCCATATACAACATGTGTAGTGATCAGGGTAATTCACTTATCGATCTTTGGGTTGGGAACATTCACTATCCTCCTTCCAGCTACTGAAAACTGTGTTGTTAATTGTAGTTACCCTGCAGTGGAATAGCACACCAGAACCTGCGCCTCCTGTCTAGCTGAGGTTTTAGCAAATCTCTCCCAGTCCCTCCCTGCCGCCTACCCATCCTCTCCTCCCGTATCCTCTGTCCTACTTTCTCTTCTATGAGAGCAACTCTTTTTAGCTTCCACATATGAGTGAGAACATGCGGTGTTTAACGTCCTGTTCCTGACTTAAAAAAAAAAAACATGGAAAGTTTCACGAATTTGTGTGTCATCCTTACTCAGGGGTCATGCTCGTCCTCTCTCTTGTATCAGTTCCAATTTTAGAATATGTGCTGCCGAAGGGAGCCCTGCCGTTACTTTTAAGATACTCTTTCCTTACCTTTTCTTTATTAACATGGGTGTCTTTTGGCCTGTCCAGTGGTTCACGCCTGTAATCCTAGTACTCTGGGAGGTCAAGACAGGCAGATCGGTTGAGCTCAGGAGTTCAAGATCAGCCTGATGGAGAGTGAGACTCCATTTCTACTAAAAACAGAAAAAACTAGCTGGGCATTGTGGCAGGCACCTGTAGTCCCAGCTACTAGGGAGGCTAAGGCAAGGGAATCACTTGAGCCCAAGAGTTTGAGGTTGCTGTGAGCTGTGACATCACAGCACTCTACCCAGGCTGACAGAGTGAGATTCCGTCTCAAAAAAAAACAATAGGTGTCATTTTATATTCTGCAGGTCTGCTATGCTGTATCTATGCGTGGGTTTATTTAATTTATTCTCATCAGGACTTGCTGTGCTCCCTCAATTTTAGGCAAATTATGTTTTCTTCACATCTGTAACTTTTCTGTTGTCATCCTTTCCAGCAGCCCCTCTCCCATTTTCTGAGTTTCTGGAACGACTGTTCATATGTGTTGACCATTTTCATTCTTCTCCCACATCCCGGAAGCCCTCCTAGTTTCTATTCTCTGGGTGCTTTTCTCGTCTTTTCCTTCCGATAGGCTTTCTTCTCTGCAGTCTGCTCTTTCAACGCATTCTGAGCTCCCTATTCAATGATTAGCTAGGTCATACGTAGAGTCCTGTGGTTCTTTTGCAAATCAACTTGTTCTTTCTCCAAAGGTCCTGTTATGACCTTATGATTTCTATTTCTTACTTATCTCTTTGGGCAATTTAATAACATTCCTTCATCTTTTTCTTTTTTTTTTTTTTCCAGGATAATTCGTGATATGAAAAGGGGCATTCTTATTGGAAAAGTTCATCGGGCTGTTTTATTATTTTGAGTTCTTGGGGTTCAGAGTCTCCCATTGTTTTGCCTGCTGACTTTCCTGGTGGAGTCTCTTCCTGAGAGTCCCGTGGGTCTGGACGTGGCAGTATTCCAAAGGGATCATACCTATTCACCTCTCCTGGGCCTTCTGGGATCTACTAGTCCCTGGAAATTGTGTTGTCAGGTTTTGTTAGGGAGGAGCAAGTGTGTGTGTCTCTTTGCTAGCATGAATTCTGGCTCCACATGCATGGGTGGTGTAGGTGTGGAGGACGCCTCCGTTTGGCAATTTCTGTTGCTCTTGACCTCTTTGGAGCCCTAGACTGTTGGGCACCACTGTCTCTTTCACACTTAAGGTCTAAATCTGTGAGGAACCTGTAGTCTGAATTTGTCGTCGTACAAGAGCCTGGGAAGCCACCGTCCTGGAAGGGAGACCTGTGCCCAGCTATGAAGTGGCTGCACCTGCCTTTGGCTCCAGCGTTAGCCAAGGTACTTGGGCTTTTAGTTTTGTCTTCATTCCCAGCACCTCTTTCAGTATTGAACTTGGACATATGTGCAAACTTTGCCTCTCGTTCAGCAGGTAGGGCAGTGTCAGGAGTGAAAGGCAGGAGGCCCTTCATGTCTGCTTGGCTTGCCTTGTGGTCTGAGACCTGGAACTGTTTTATGAAAGCCAGTGGAACAGTGACATCAAATCCACTGAGCCCTCCTCCTAATCTTGTGGTGACACTGCCATGATGGATGGTTTCAGGAAGGCACCAGGCACACTGGACTGCTGAAGACTGATGCTTCCCTGTCGCTCCTGCTGACTCAGAGCAGATGATGCCTCACAGGCAGGTGTCCTCAATCTGGGCTGCTGGGCCTGTGACATTCTCCAGGCACAAGAGGCCTCGCTCTGCTTCCTGAGCAGAGTATACTGGATCTGCTTCTCTTTTTCAGGCTGAAGATTCCTTCCCCCCTCCCAGGCTCTCTCAGAGCTCCTGGCTTCTCTGTAAAGCACTATACTATTTGCAAGGGAATTCCGCCACCCCCCCCCCCCACACACACATCCCCACCTCTAACAGATCAGAATTAGCAAGAAGGGGCCTCCTCACCTACTTTTTGTTTCTCTGTGAGAAAAGTTTCAGTTGGAGGTTGAGTTTGTAGCCAGGATACAACCAGGTGAGATTTAAGGAAGACGTAAAGACGTGAAGCCAGGAGTATGCAGACTTGTCTTTTCAAGTCTGCTGAGAAGGGGAAAAGAAAAATGGTTATTTGAGTGAGGAGAATAAGAGAGAAGAGAGCCCAGATTTGAACACCAACAGGAAAGAGCTGAAGCAGAACAAGAGGCTGGAATTCCAGGATAGGGACGGGATTATGAGCAGAGCACAGGCACAGAGAGGCCAGGCACCAGTGACCTGCCACAGGTTACCTGAGTGCACGTCCCCATCATCCTCATGTAAGGTCACATACTGAACACTAACCAAAGCCACAGCTCTGAACTTTGGGTTCTTCTCCAAAAGGAGTGGACAGAGTTGAGGGACATTTGAAATCAACTGCTCTCAACATTTCAGTTTATGGGACAAGCAGCTTCCTGGCCCAAGTGGAGTCAGCCACAGGTAGGGACTGAGAGAGGCCCTTCCTCTATCAAAGGATCCTGTCACGCTGCCTCAAGGGCGAGACCTTTGTAGTCAAGACATCTGTTAACCAGAGATGTTTCTTAGAAGTTGATGCGTCTGTTGTCACGGCCCCAAAAGAACTTGCTGTGGGGATGGGTCATTGAAAAGACACATTGCAATGGGCTGAGGACAGGAAAACTGAGTGAGGCCCTGGCTGACTCTGGTAGAATACTACAGAGAGGGGCTTGGGACATCTTGAGATGGAATTGTGAGTGTGTGGGGGAGGACAAGGGACGACTCCAAAAGGATTAGTAGAAATGTGTGTGGGTGTGTGTGGGCAGGCATGGAGGCTCTGAATCAGGCTGAAAAATTCAACCTTTACCATTTTACATAAGTAAAACCACTTTTGGATTATTCGAACAGTTTCCATCTTTTAGTCCCCTCTGAAATGTCACCTTTCTCTTAATGAAAGAATGAGCTAATTCTGCAAATATTCATTTGTGATTGCTCTGTGCAGGGCACCGTGGCTGGCTCTGCAGGTGCAGGGGTGGTTGAGGCAGACAATCTCTGTCCTGAGGACATTCAGTCTCAAGGGACAGAGGTCTTCCCACAAGAGGACTCTCTGGGATAAAAGACTGCTGAAGGGGTACTCAGCATGGATGTTCTACGGACTGCTGTCCTCAGTCCTCAACTTCTGTCTATTCTTTTCTAAACTTGACCTGCTAGAACGAACCTGTTCATAATAACTCGTCACAAAAAAGGGATGTTCCCTTTACTTCCCTCAAATTTTAATCTGGTGCCTTACCCACAGGGTGTAAAACTTCAAGGACATCAAACAGAGAGAAAACCTTTTTTAAAATAATGAATTCAGAAATCCTCACTCCTTCCAGCTCCCCCTTGTTCCTGTCTTTTACAGTTGTTTAAAAAGGAAGTGTGCTGTTGGAAATGGAATGCTCTGTCCTGTATGTTTGTGAAATTTAGAATTCTACAGATGTGTGGTATGGGGAGCAAGGACAGGTTTCATTCTGATGACTTTGCCTCTTTTGTTCTCTGTCTACTGTGGAAGGATTCTTACGGGAGACTTATTGGAATGCCAGGGAAAGAAAGCACCTGTAAGGCTCAGCGCCCGTAGCACAGTGGTTACAAAGCCGGCCACATGCACCGCGGCTGGCGGGTTCGAGTCCTATCTGGGCCTGCTAAACAACAATGACCACTACAACAAAAAATAGCTAGCCGTTGTGGCGGGCACCTATAGTTCTAACTACTTGGGAGGCTGAGGCAAGAGAATCTCTTAAGCCCAAGAGTTTGAGGTTGCTGTGAGCTGCGATGCCGCATTACTCTACCCAGGGCAACATGGTGAGACTTGGTCTCAAAAAAAAAAAAAGAAAAAGAAAGGAAGGAAGAAGGAACCTGGATATTGGAACACCCTCCCCCCCAACATCTAAATGTAAGCAGTTCTTTACAGCTGTCCTCAGGACTCACCCTTTGTCTGAAAGAACAGTTCCTTCAAAGAAACAAATCCATATAGTTTTTTGCCGCTGATTCTTGTAGACAGAGTCATGCCCTTTCCTGGAATTATCACCATTTTCTAAAGCTGTAATTCATGAATAAAACTTGTATCTGATTCCTCTTGGATTAGAAATCTGTTACTAATTACAGTAGTCAAAATCTAATTTATAAATTAAATCATAAGCCATTTCTTTACAGTTGTTCATCATGTCGTAAAACATTAAATATTTTTTCCTAGCTAGTAGTACAAAAGAGAAGTAATGCTAGCTGATAGGCTGATTATTTTTAGCAATGTATACTTTTTTTTTTTTAAATATAGAAACAATTTTGATAATTATGTCTAACAATTGTTGGAGTTATTTCTGGTTTTTGTCCATGTGAGTCATTTAATTGTCCCTTCAAACCAAATTGTATGTGTACAATTACAGAAAGAATGCCAAGGCTATTATCATGCTTGCTTTTTCTTAAGTAACTGATAATTTTAGCTGCAAATTACATTGTGCTATAGCAAATTAAGTAATGAGAATGATTTATTATCTTGTTTATATACCTTACTTAAAAATGGATAAATACATTAGATCTTTATCGTTTCAATATTACTAGAATGCTTTTAGTAATCTAACTAATTGCAACTTTTACTTTATTTCTAGTCATATTTTTAAAATGCACATTAACACATTTGTTTGTATTTTAAAATGAGGTCAGAAATTTTTCTGACAAAAGAAATCTGATTCAGCTAATTGATTTGACCGAGAGGACTGGCTTTGCCATTTATGTTATATGGCAGAGTTTCCATAAATAGAATGATTAAGTCTATAGCTCTAAGATTATGACAAAAACACATTTAAAGAACGAGCTAATATAAAATCATTTTATCAAAAAATTGCATTTGTAAAAGCATAATGAAATTAGTAATATGTCAATTTTTCTTTTCCTATTCTTTTTTTTTTTTTTTTGCCTTTTGCTGAGTTAATGTACCTCTCAGTAAAAGAGTTATACTGTAATCATTGATCACCTGATAAAGTTTGGTGAAGCGTTTTTTGTATACTTCCCAGAAAGTAAAGGACCCAGGACTGGGTGACAAACCTCATTCCACGTCAGGTGTTTTCCAATTCTTTACTTTCATCAAACTGAAGCAGGACTTAATTGTTTGAGTAGTTGACTTGTAAATCATTAAAAACTGATTTTATGATAAATGACATTTGTCATACATGGCATTTACATATTTTTGCATCAGTTGTATACTGCTAATTATAAGTTATTTTGTTTGTTTGTATTTAAAATCTTTTTCTCTGACCAGGAATGAGACCCTGGGCTGCAGTGGCGAGAGTGCCAGTCCTAACCACTAGGCAACCAGGGGGACTGATGATAACTTTAACCACAAAAATAATTCATTACCCAACCTGGAGGAAATCATTTAGCACTTGGATCCGGTGACCATGAGAAAGTTTTAAAACATTAAATTTAAATCAATGTACTATGCACATATGTTTGTCACAGAAAAGTGTGATATAATTGATAAAGGAGTTTAGATCATCGATATATATAGCAATAGGAAGAAATTACGTCAGGGACTTGGAATAGCAATACAAGTGCAATGAGAAAAGCAAAAGGTGTAAAGTTTCTGAATGTTGTGAGCAACAAATTAGTGTGTCTTTTTGTCAGAAAATCAAGCATTTCATCAGGATTTTGGATATTATTCAATATTATTCTATTAGACCTTTAGATATCTTTCTTTTAAAAGCTGTTTTTCCCTGCCAGTGTCAATTACAATCTCCCTCCATATTACTAATGTTTTTATTTGTTTCCTCTCCCCAGTTTTAATTTTCTAATTTTGTGCATGTTTTTTTGTGTGTGTGTTTAGGCACACACACATATTTCTGTGGTTTTTCTTGTTTTTCCTGTATCTCTCTATATATATTTTTTAGTTGTGCTTTTTAGTTTTTCAAATATATGTTTTCTTTTCTTTTTGTATATGTATGTACATATATATAATTAGAATAAAGCAAATAAACAAGGTAGGGAATATGAAAGGCAATTATAACCACACTGATTGAGGAAGAACTTCTAAGGAATAAAAGAAAGCTGTCTAAAACACTAGGGTTCAAATGTCATAAATAACTCAGGAAACAATACAGTTAGATATATGTACATATTTACATACAATATTTATATTTATACATTTATATGTATACATAAAATATACATGTTTATATATTTGTATGTATATAAGATATATGTTTATATATGTATATATATTTCTCTCCAAATAAGTTTTCTGAGTAGCACATGTGAAAAATTAGACACGGAGAGCTTAGAGTTCCCTGCGTGTCTGTGTATATACATACAGATACATGCATACATAGCATTGTCAAAAATAACTGTTTAATTCACATGACATTGCTCACCTCCTCCCCACGCCCCGTTTTCCTTTCCATTCCTCAGCCGTGGTGGTGGTAGTTACTGTTAGTGTCTCAGAGTCAGGATCCTATTAGGAAATGAGGGCAAACTCAAGGTGGGTAACTTGAGGAACCTTTGATAAAGGGACTTAAACAAAGGTGTGGGTGGAGGATAGGAGACCCCGGTGCTGGCAGGCAGGTGGTGCTAGACCAAAAAGAGGGGCTGCCTGAGGCCTGGGAGGGGAAGGAAGCTCAGCCAAGTGGGAACCTCACTCCAGGGGACCCCAGGAACTCCTCAGGGACAGCAAGGTGGCATAGGAGAGGCCCACACACTGGGGTCTTTATTCATTTATGCTTCCTGCTCTTCTTGGGTTTACTTTGCTCTTAAAGATTCTCAGTTCCTTTATTTACATTTTTCTTGTTTGATAAGGAAAGCAGTTAAACTACATAGGATTTCGTTACTAATAACCGTAGGGGCACTAGCCAGTCAGAATGGATACTGCCTTGGGACACTGCGAACCCTGGCTGTGCCCGCGTTAACCTTTTCACTGCTGCCCCTCAGGAGGGTTGCTGGTCCCAGGAGAGAGAGGCTCAAACTGGTGCGATTTTATTTACCAATCCACACAGAAGCATTTCTGTGTTTCCAGACAGTGCAGCCACAGCAGGGAGTGCTGGTGGGCTGGCAGTCCCGTTCAATGCTTATGATCCTGCTTGTATTCCTTTTGGACTGTCCTTATTATCTGAACAGTCTGTAATGGCAATTTAAAATTCCTCTTTCACTAAAAAGCTAAATGGGTTCATTGTTTTAGATGGGTTAAGGTATTTTTAAACTTCAAACTTGTATTATGGAAACAATACCCATCCAAGCTGCTCTAGTCAGAAAACATTATCCATACACTTTCCCCATTTTGAAATGTACTGAGAGTTTCTTTGTGGCCCTTACATAATTAATTTTTGTAAATGACCTGTGGATATTAGAAAACAAAGTCTACTCTTTGATTGTCAAGATCTTGAAAGACTTCTACTAAACTGGTAATATTTTGCTCTGATTCTTTACGTACCGATACTATGATCTTTTATCCATGTGACACGACAGACTCAGTCCAATACTAGTTCAGCGTCCTGTGCCACCTCGATGCATGCCTCAGTAGAGGTGTTCCGGTCGCTGCCGTCTCTACAATGAAGGAGACACAGGTAAGAACAGTGTGTGAAGACGAGGCAGGGGGCGGGACACACCACTCGCCCCATGGAGGAGATGTGGCAGCCAGCGTCTTTATGGATGTAGCCTCCACCCCTCTGAGTCACGGAGAAGACAGAGCAGGAAGTTTATGGCTCTGACTGTCACTCTGGTCTTTCTTTTATCAGCTGAGGCTGGTAAGATGAAGCAGGTTTTTGATGCCTGAAAGGTCCCTCCTATGACAGCCTAGTCTGTCTACCTTAGCCAGCAGCACTGTTGGGCCCTTCAACTTTTCCTGGGCCACAGTAAGACATGGTGCTGGTGCTGAAGACATTGCCTGGTGCTGTTTCTCATGTGTCATATCAACCCAGAGACGGGGGTCCTCCTTGCCTTTAGGACCCTTGGACCAGCTCTCAGGGGACCATAGCTCAGTCTGGTCATATGTGGCAGTAGAGTGCTTTGTGATCTATTTTAATATCTCTTCCTTGGATCACACACTCTCATTGTGTGCCCCATCCCCAGACCAGGCACACATGTAACAAGAGCTAGTGATTACCAATTACATGATCAAATTTACCCTTCACCAAATAAAAAGAAGGTTAAAGGTACTAGAAAAATTTAAGAGACTCACTTACCTTTCTCATCTCTCCGTATTTTGTTGCATAGACAATTTATGCTAGAATTCTGACCCTGGACCCACAATCGTAAATTGTAATTGAGTTTCCGTTAGCTGTATAAAATATACTTTTGGCTCCAGCTGAATGAAGTCCCTCCCTGGGAATACGGATAAGAAATAAGACACATGTTTCTCCCTAGTAAATGCATGAGTTCTGTTAAATAGGGGAGGTGTTGGATTGTAGTTGAATATCTGTATCATATTAACGAGAGATACCGCCACTTCTTTCCATTTGTAGATGAATCAGCGTATCCTAGACAGGAAAGCAGGTCTCACTCCTTCTGGAGTCACTGGTTGCAAGGGAGAGAAACCTATTTGAGCTCATTCAAATGACCAGAAAAGGGGAGGAATAAATAAGGAGCAGTGTTGCAAAATTATACCACAGACAGGTTCACTTGCAAATTACCTGGGGCTTAGGCTTTTCTCCTCTTTTCTTCAAGGATTGTACTCTGTTGCTTGTCTATATCCTTACATGGCTCTAATAGCCTGGGGGTTGGATGATGTCACAGAATTAACACCCACCGCTCATGTCTTAGAATCATCAAGAAAAGAACTCGTTCTGATCAAAATCAAAAAATCAGCCTCGCTGGGATGCCATATCCATCTCTGGCCGTTGGCTTAGGCCCGAGAGAGGCGTCATCTAGTGCAGACGTGGCCACCAGCGCCTGCTCTTTCTGGGGCTCGAGAGTGAAGAATTTCCAGAAAAGGCAACTCTGAGTTGGGGGGTGGGGCAGGCAGGGGGGCCTGTGTGGTTCACAGGAACAAATGGAGGCAAAGTGCCACGAGGTGTTGGGAGCTTTACGTTCCCTCTTTGGAGGAACTTATTCCCTTTATTCCCCTTAGGAGGAGACCTGGATAAATGGCCCAGCAAATTCTGTGGATTCTGAAGCTTTAGAAATACAATTTTGTAGGAGAAAACTGAGAGTTTGTCTTGTATTTTTAACTTAAAAAATCAATACCACAATGCCGGCCCATTCAGTGTGGGGTATATTTAGATCACAGATTGAATTGTTATTACAGAGCAGCGACATGATCTGGGGGAACAGCGAGAGGAGTCAGGAGGCCTCACGCAGCACAGTGTCACCTTGGGAATCTTGCTAATCTTAACCTCTGTAGATCTCAGGGTATGGTTTTCAAACAAGGGAGAAGATGTATCATGGATCTGAACATGACAGTGACTCAGGATATCATAGCTTGGGTGGATGGCCTTATCTTAGAAACAATTGGGACCTGATAAACATTTTGGTGGAGAAGGGAAGGAAACACTAAATGGAGCTTGAGGGGGCGAGGGAATAAACCAGGCTGCAGCATGCCTGTGACCAGCAAACAGATCACCGTGTCCCCGGAGGGAGACACGGCAAGCCGGGCGTTGGGCAGCATTGATAGCCAGGGTGCTTTACTAGTCTGCTATTAAAGCCACAGTGATTTTTTGGATTTATGGTACTCAATGAAAAAAGCCCAAAGGAACAGATGTCGTGTTTAAAGATGATCATTAGTTTGGAACAAGTTCCCAGTCAGAGTTGGGTGTTATATAGAGAAGGGCTCTTTCAGGGGGTGAGAGGAATTGACACAGCTTCAGTGGTTGGGCCACCTCTCCAGGGCAGCACTGCTCAGGAAACTGAGGAAGATTCCTGAAATGAGCTCCGGCACCAGCCCCCTGGAGCTGGGCCAGCCTTCACAGGTTAGCCACAACATGCCCATAAGCTTGGGGGCTCCCAGGCCACCTGCAATTCTAACTGGCTAGCCACAAATTTAGTGATTCTAGCTACCCCCTAAGGTTTGGTAATCTGCTAGAACGACTCAGAATACAGGAAAGTAGTATACTGATGATTTGGTTACAGGGTTTTGTTTTGTTTTTTTTTTTTAATAGCAGAAGGAGACAAATCAGAAGCAGCCAAAAGAAGAGCTGCTCAGGGTGAGGCTTGGAGCCCCTAGAACACAGAGCTGTGGAGTGGTGTTCCTGGGGAGTCAGGATGTGTTCTTCTCCCAGCACAGAATACCATGCTAGGGAAGCTGCCTGGGTGCTGATAGTCAATGTTTTTATTGTGGTTTCATATGTAAATATAAGTGATTGAAGCAGTTGGCCACACAGTCCAACTTAGTCTCCTCCCTGGCCCTCCCTGGCCAGGGCTCAGGCTGGTATCATGTGACTCAAAGACCCAACCCTCTGGTCACATGGTTGGTCTTCCTGTAATAGCCAGCCCTCACCTGGCCAGCCTGGCCTCCTTCCTCATCTTCCTTCAGGGCACACCATGAATAAAAAGGCACTGTTATCACCTGAGGAATTCCAGGGATTTAGAGGCACCTCCCAGGAACTAGAAGCAAAAGCCACCCAAACTCCTGACCATTCTGGGCTGAGCAGAAATGTGAAGGAATATGGTAGCAGGTGGGTGCCTGCGCCTGGCAACCCGATACGAGCCTTAGAGCAGCACCCAACCCCTTCCTCCACCCACATCCTGCTCTGGTGGTGAAGGGGAGAAGAGATATGGGCTTCTTATGTACTTTCCACTATGGTGCCCCTTAGCTTTAAAAGTGGGCAGGGCTGGGCCAGAAATTCTGAGGCTTCACTGAGCAGTCCAGGTTTGGGTGGTGTCACTGGAGGAAGCTGTTAGAAATGCACAGTCATGATCATGACTCCTGCTGCTGGACAGGGGCCATCGGTGCAGAATTTTGTGCCCTCCTGTGCAAGGTAGCCTGGGCCTGCTGAGGTCTAAGGACCTGGAAGCACTTTGAGTACTATTTGATAAGGTTATTGTCCTGTGTCCCTTATCAAATAGTAGGGTTAGCTGTTAACCACCTGGCCTTAAGGCTCAGGCCCTTTAGGTGGGCAAATGTGAGTCTACAGTTGCCAGGGTGACATCAAAGGAAGAATATAATGGTAGCTAGTATGGATTTGGGGGATTGGGGAGAATCTGTGGTTTCTGATGCTGAGTTTCCAGGGTCATTTGATATTTTGATCTCTTTAGGTCAAGGATGAAACATGAATGGAAGCCTATTTACCTTTCCTAACCCTCGTCAGAGCCATAATTTTTCATTTGTTTGTTTGTTTTCAATCTTTCTATCTCATGAAGCCCCTAACGCTGAGCCTTGTACATAAGTAAGTGCTCATTATGTATTTGCTAAATTGCGTGTCTGAGGAATTAGCTTTAATAGTTGAATTGATTGCATTCTATCACGTTGGGTAGCAATGCCGGATGACTTTTGCAGAGATAATTGTAAAGTGCAAATCCTTGCTACTCCAAGTGCAGTCCTCTGCCAGACCATGTCCTCATTTGGGAGCTCACTAGAAATGCTTATTCCCGCACCTGCTAAATCAGAGCCTGCATTTTAACAAGACCTGCTGGCCATTCATACGTGCAGTTAGGTTTAGCAGGTTCCTTTGGCCAGCGTCCCTCAATCCTCATGACCCATTAAAATCTCAGGGCATGACTTCTCAGCCTTTCTTTATCCAGTGTAGAATCTCAGAACAGTTAGGTGAGAATCTCTGTGGGTGGAAACGCAGCCTTCAGTATTTTGCAAAGCTCTCCAGGAGAACCACCGCCCAGGCAGAGCATTGCAAGTCAGGGGAGCAAAACAACTGGATCAGTTCAGACAATCTGGTTTTTTGCTCAAACACAAGATGCCAAATACTCATGAACTGAGTCACTATTCCTCCCAATAAAGTATGGCTCCATCTCTGTATCTTGCACATCTTTCAAAGATTATAGAATGTTCTGTGTCCAAGAAGGTGCCTTGTTTAAGAAGGATTACATTAAGGGCATGTTTAATCTAGGATCAGACGTTTTCAAAATGTCGACTTTGAAGAGGATGGTTGAAGTGCCTTGGGAAACAGCACCAGAAGTTAACAAGGTCTCTGTCTGGGGTCAAATCGTTAACCAAGTTTTCTTCAGCTGCCACTGCTGAATTAAAACCTGGAGAAACTGCTTCTCTTTCATAAAGAGCCCAGTTTAGCAGGGTGAGAGGTGAGGGGGGTAAAGGGCAGCTTGCTACCACAGCTATTTCGATTTCTGACATTGATCTGCAAACCTGGTATGTCTGAGTTGTAGCCTCAGCCTAACCTTCACTGCCATGTGGGGTCCTATGTCCCTTCCGGCCTCTCCCACCTTTCTCCTCACCATCAGGCCACCTCAGTGTGGAGGCCTTCGACCGTCTTTCTCTACTTCCTCTACTTCGACCGTCCACTCACTATCCTGGTCATCATTCATTTTGACAGCTTATGTCATGTACACACGGAAGACACAAGCGTTCGTTTCTGCCCCACATCTCCCCCGGGAATGCCAGATTTATTTTCCTACAGTCACTAGGATGTCTAAGAATCATTTCAAACAGAAAATATTCAAACTCTGCCCTGCCCCCTGCCCCATCTCAGTGTGTGGCACATCTGTCCTTCCAACTCACTCCAAACGGAGCATCCTGCTTGCTCTCTCACGCTCCCCATCCCATCCAGCTGCAGACCTCTGCTTCTACCTTCTGTCCGAATCCAACGACTTCTCGCCACCATTCTGGTGGGAACCGCCACCGTGTCTCATGGGAGTTATTACGCCCTGTTTCTTCGCCTCCTTTCTCTTGCTGTGGTCACTGTCAGTATGTCCGCAGCACCCCAAGAAGGCCCATTACAACCCGTGTCAAGTGGTGGTACGTCTCTGCTTACATCCCTTCAGCAGCTTCCTGTCTCCCAGGAGTGAAGTCTAAGTCCTTGCTGTGACTTACAAGGTGCCACCTGATGTGCCCTCCCCCTTACCTCTCAGACCCAGTCTCTCCAGAAGCCCAGAACTTCTACTGGGGCTCTGCTGCAGCCACGACAACCCCTCCTGCCTCAGCCTTTGCTCTGCCCCTGCCGTTCCTTCTGCCTGGAAAACTTCTCTCCCGAATCTCCATGTGTCTCGCCTCCTCCCTCCCCTTTGGGCATCCTTCCAAGCCTCCGCCTTCTCGCAGCCTCCCACCCGTACTCCCTCCCCCACATCCCAGCTTCCTCTCCCCCAGCGCACAGGTCACTTTCATTATCTGTCTTCTCACTCTAGAATATAAACTCTGTGATAGTCAAAAAAGGAATTTTGGTGGTTTAAGTCATTGTTGTCTTACCAGCATCTAGAAGAGACACATAAAGTGAATAAATAGGAGTACCTGCTGTTCCAAAGAGGCCTGAGCTCCATTTGCTGCAAAACATCATTGCTTCCAGGTCTGTGGCAAGGGCTGAGGAAGACTGGTGAGACATTAATCGTGTGTCTCTGAGATCGCAGCCCAGTGGAGCGTGTGATGTACAAACAAGCCCAATATAATACAGTTCATGTGCTTGTAGCTCTAAAGTGGGTGCTCTGAGATCACGAGGGACACTGACGACCTGGCTAAGTTCAGGGATGTGGCATTTGAAGTTGCTGTAGAGTGGGGTCCCAGGTAAAGAAAAGGAAAGCGTCTTAGACAAAGACTTCACCCTGGGAAAAGAGACCCCAGTGAGAAGTGTCTGTAGGATCCCGGGTCAGCGGGAGGGATGTGGTACAGGGGAGAGAGTGTCTAGGATATACTCAGAAGGGGTAAGGTCAGCTGGAGGAGGCTGACTTGGCTGCACTAGGAAATTGGGATTTTATCCCGTAGGCAACAGGAGACAATTAAATATTTTAAGCAAAGAAATAACACGATTAAAGTGATGGCAAGTGAAGACCTCTAACAGAAGTACATATGGGGGAGGAAGGAGGAGGAGGAAGGCCAGCTGCTGAACATGTTGGAAACTTGTCTAGGGCGCTGGCCATGGACTAAACAGGAGCACGAGCCCTGCAGAGATATAAAAGGGTAACTGGCCTATTTTTTACAGCTGAAGCCATGACTGGAGAATGAAATCATAGGCACTAGGAATAATAGAAAAAATAAATAAAACCACAATGACATAACTTTTCACAGCTGTCGGGTTAAAAGCAAGGAAGGCTGAGAAGAGCAAGTACTGGCAAGAAACACAGGGACTGCACAGGTGGGGGAATGAACAGGTCCCTTCCCTCTGGCGAGCACTGTGGCCCTGAGTGGCAAAGCAGGGGGGAGGTGACTTACTGTACAAGCAAACACACGTCTGTGCACACCCTGGGAGCACCTCACACATTCGTATAACTGGTGGTAGGGAAGAAAATCATTTGCTTGAAATAGCGAAAAGAGAAAAAAATGGCAATAACTTAAATGCTCATCTCTAGGAAAATAAATAAGTAAAATTTGGAATATGCATCAATGAAATAGTATAGAATGATTAAACTAGAAAACTAGCGCCATCTGTATTAAAGAAGTATCCCTGTGCGCCGTTCAGTGCTTGTTGCTACTAATTCACTGTCCAAATGCTTGGCTTAAATTTTCGTCCTGGTGAGGTAATAGATTTCAAAATAACATTGTCACTCAACTGACGGATTTGAAAGGACAAGGAAACGGGCTGGTTTTTCTATTCACAGACCAAATCTTTAGGATCTGTGTTACTCCAGGTCCTCTGAGACGCAGGTGCCAAGATGGAATTAGACCCATAAGAAATCGATGGGGAGAAAGCCAGTGAGGGGACATGGGCAAGGACCTGGGCAGGCTGGGAGGCAGTGCAAGTCTGACCCTTTGACAAAGAGGAGAGGAGGGGTGTGTGGAAGTGCAGCAGGAGTCAGTGTGATCCTGAAGTGCTGCCCTTCCTGGGAGTCTGGCATCTCCCAGGAAGGGGCCCCGCTGGGCATCACTGTCATACCGGGTCCACTGGTTAGAGCAGCTCATAGGAGGTGGCCTTGGTGTGACAGGCTCCCAGCCACAGCATGGGGTCATCTCCAGCCATCAGAAATCTATATTTTCATGACTGCCACAATATCGTGGAAATTACCTGTGGGGTTTTGATAACTATACCTGCCATTATTTTTTGCAAAATGACTTAATAAAGAATATATTCGTCTAGATAATATGATATGGAAGTTAATGCCTATTTTAGTATTGTCTTGCTCTTAGTATTAACCATTTTACTAGCTGATGGGCAATGTTCTGCTTTATTTTAAATGCATTCTAGTCACTGTCAGAAACAATATAAAACTGACCATTTTGGGGGTGATTATTCACATTCTGATTTCATGAAATAAGATGTACAACAAAAGCCATGGGATAGCTATTGTAATGCCTCAAGGGTCATTACTTTTAAGGATATGGCCCTAAAATGTGGTGAGTAGGTGTAAAAGTAATTGTGGTTTTAAGCCACAAATGGCTCAGGGAAGTGCTTTGATGCCTCTTGGTACAACCAACCGAGCTGGTCATTGCCAGTGACTATCCATTTTTCGTCTCACATCACAATCTGACCAAGAAACAGTTCATTGTTGTTGTGCAGAATAAGAGAAGATGACACTGAAAATGGTAATTGCCCTGATTTCAGTCGGCTCATGAGGCACCCGCGTAGAGAGCCTTTCACCTTTCCAACTTGCTTCAAATGCCAAGCGACTGTAGAAGGGTCGACAATGAGTTCCTCAGCTTCTTCTCTGTAGTTGTCAGAGGATCAGCTTCCACGATCGCTCTCAAACTGGTTGTTGTCAACTTCCCAGCCAGCCCTCTGCTCCTCATCTTCAAGGCTCTCGTCTTCTTTGCAAAACTTCTTAAACCACCACTGCACCCAGCTTTGTTAGCAGTTCCTGGGCCAAATGCGTTAATGTTGAGAGTTGTCTCCACTGCTCCACCCATTTTGAACTTGAATAAGAAAGTTGCCCAAATTTGCTTTTTGTCTAACATCATTTCCATAGTCCAAAATAAATACAAAATAAACAGCAAGTAATACATCATTAGCAAAAAAACATAAAGTGTGAAATGCACATTAAAATGATGTATTGGATAACCACCTTCATTTACAAATGTATTCCAGGATCAAATAGCAAGTTTCAGCATTGCAAAAGTGTAATTACTTTTGAAAATATCCAGAAAATATCCAGTTATTGCAATCAAAAAGGCAGTTCGCAAAGTTAACAATATTCAAATATAAAATTAAAAAGTCATTTAAAAAGTATCTGATTCCCAATGGTGGTGAAAACATAAAATTCCATGTTTTAATCATTAAGTGCAAAACATGTAAATAAAACTATAAAATTTTACTGGGAAACATAAACAATTCGAATTAATTTACAGACATTCCATGTTTTGTTATGATAAAACTAAATTTATAGAGTTATGTTTCATGTTAATTCATAATAGTTTACAATGTTATAAATAAAATATTATAAGATTTTTATAACATAGTATTTAATATAATATTTTTTATAAAACATAATATTTTATTTATAGGTCCACAAAGCTGCATAACTCAAAGTAAATTCTAGCACATGGAAAAGTTTGATACATCATAAGGGGGAAGCAGGGATTAGTAAGGAAGGAAGAGGTATGTTATTCGAATGCCCCCAAATAAATTACAAATAGATTTAAGAGCTGATATTTGCAAACGTGCTATCGAAACCAGATGGGTGCAGAAATAATGTTTATCTCCATCTGGGTGGAGAGGAGGAGTGAGTGTCGCTTCTGAGTGTTAGAAGGAATCAGAAGTGTTTTAACTATACAAGTTGGAAAATTTCCATTAATAGTCAAATACACAAAATTAAAAAGCAAATAACCTGCTTGTTACAAGTCTAGCAGACAAGAGCATGGAATTTTAGGGTTCTCAGAGCTCATATACTTAAGTAAAACCTAATGCCAAGCTGGAGCAGATGCTCATTCAAAGAAAAGACCAGACAGTTCACAAAAGGGCAATCCACTTGGCTACAAGAAGGTTGAACATGTACAGCAGAGTCAGGAGATACAAAGAACTATGGGACCACTCAGTGGCATGGGAGTTTGGTGGCAGGGGCGACTCTCGCAAGGATCACTACTTGTGTATGTGCGGCATTTTTGTAAAGCCACTTGGCTACATGTCCATAACCTTTCTCCCAGTGTACTCGTTTAGGCCACGTTTCCTACAGAAATAAAGCAAAATGCAAAAAATATTCTTTGTGTGTGCAAAGACATTTGTCCTACCTTTTTTTAAATTGCAGAAATATAAAACAATCTAAGTGTCCAAAATAGTACCAAAAACCTAAATTACAGTGTATTTATTTATGAAAAAATCTTAACATTGGAAATGCTTATATTTTATTGAAAATTGGAATACAAATTGCATATATTATACAGTATGTCTTAGGACAGAAGAAAAGGAAAAATTAACGACTGTAATAAATCTACCAAATTGCTGAACAGTGGTAGATTCTGGAATATGGGTTGTTTTTTTTTCTGTTTTCTGCTTTTTATAGCTTTTCCATAGTAAGAATGAGTTGGTTTTCTAATATTTTATAATTTTTTTTTTTAAAGGAAGAATTATCAGTGACATGTTGAAACTGTATGTGAAATGGCTACTGCAAATTAAAGAGAAATTTAATTTTTATTCACTTTCTGGTGAATAATGTGTTTCCTGTGTTGGTCTTTCTTCACCTTCCCTATGCTGAAGTTTTCACAACCAGCTGACAATAAGTAGGAGTCCACTTTAGGGGAAGATACTGTAGAATATAGTGGCATCAGTGAGCCTCATGATAAAATCTGTTGCCATGGAAAATATCCCTCAATAGAGAACTTAATTCTTCTGTTAAAAAAAAGGGACCTCTGAATCATAGGAATGGAAAAGCATGAATCCTATGTATTCAACATTGATATGAGGACAATTAATGACCCAGTGGGGGTGGGGGACGGGGAGAGCAGGGAGGAGGTGAGGGAAAGGAAAAGAAAAAAAAAAGAAAAGAAAATAGTGACTAATTCTCACATAAATTGGATTTAATTTTGACCAAAGTACATTATTTGAACAATAATTTTTAATTCAACTTGTTAATATGTTGTTTAGGATATTGCATCCTCATTTATAAGTGAAATATGTTTGTAAT
>CAUYPK010091076.1:0-48945 GCA_963574355.1 Loris lydekkerianus
GTGGTTTTGTTTTAAAACACAGCCCATTCAAAAAATTTAAAAAAAAAAAAAAAAAAAAAAAAAAAATATATATATATATATATATATATATATATAAATCTAGTTGAAGACATTAGAGAGAGAATAAGATAGTGAAAATTACTGGGCCATTATGTCAGAGAAGAGAGAAACCCAGAGAACTGAGCACAGCTTTGCAGCTACCCCACCTACACAAATGTGTTTCATTCCAGAAGAGGGGTCTAAGAGCAGGAAAAGATGGGCAGAACTTCTCAAAGTCCTGCAGACATCAGGCCATGAACATTTAGTCCAGAGTCTACCAAGTATAGAATAATGACGGCTAAAATATTTAGGAATATAGATGAATCTGAAGTGTACTGTCCTTCATTAGGACTATATAAGCATCAGTTTGTCTCTACCCAGTTTCCATCCATTATAATTTTTATTTTGCAAGAAAAACTTCCTTTAGATTTTTGGAGACAATTTTGCTGGAAGCCAATTTTCTCAACCTTTTTTAACATCTGAAAATATCTTTATTTTAATTTTGAAAAATACTTACAATAAACATGAAATTATGGTTTGATTTTTCTCATTAGTACTTAAAATTTTTATTTTCATCACTTTGTAGCCTGCATGATTCCTAATGAAAAAATCTAAAGTGTAATCCTCCTGAAGACTGTACCTAGCACCCCATATATCTTGAAGTTTCTTCACTGTGTCTACTAAGAAAGCAAACATTTCCATCCTCTATGAACTCTGGAAATTGTTCTGCCTATAGCTTTTTACCATGGCCAGGATTTCTGTCTCTTTACATGTGAATACGTAAAACTATATTATAATATTTAATTCCAGTTACATAAAAGAATCACACTTGATCACCTTTCTTTTAACTTTATTTCAATCTGTACTTCTTTCTTTATATTTTCTTCTCTATCATTCTCTTTGTGTATCTTTGTCTCTCTGTCTCCACATACTCTTATCTCCCTGTCTCTCTGTTTCTGGACAAATGTTTTCCAGACAAGCCTTTTTATCCCTACTTGGCAGGTTACACATCACTCTTCTGTCTGTACAAAAGCAGAATGGCAGGACTATCTGTGGAGTGGGTGCTCTTTGTTGTGCCTTTTCAGTTACAAGTAATAGTCAGTGTTTTCTGTGGACAAGCTGTATGTACAGAAGAAAAGCTTTAAGGCAGTGCTTCACAACCCAGGGTGTCACAAAATATTAGCCCATTTAGGATCAACAACAGAGAAAATGGAAAATGGTACCATGGGCCAACTACTAAGATTTGCATATTTTCTGCTGCTCAAAGGACTCTGAAAAAAAAAGATTACATGTAACCAGTGTGCAATGTTATCTTACAGATGGACTTGTTAAGCTTTATGCAATGTATGTTAAATGCTAAAAGAAATCAAAAGAAAATCATAGGATTTAAACATGTTAAAACCAAAGTATAGGAAATGCATTATTCCTACTGACTTTGCCTACCCACATATGCAATGTGCCATCAAGGAATAAAGAGAGAAACTCAGTGTTTCTGAGTTTTGAAATCTCAGAAACACTGACAATCTTTGAAAGTACTACTTGCTATGAATCAAATATTTGTGCACCCACCTCTCCCAAATTCATATGCTGTTGGAATTCTAATGCTGAATGTGATGGTCTTTGGGAGATACACATGACTCATTTGGTTGATTTTGATTTCCAAGAGAAAGTAACTTTAGGAGAAACAGTCAAGGATCACGTGCATCAAGATTTCACTATAAATTAGACCTGGATCCTATCAAATGCTCATTATGTCTACCTAATACTGCACGAGCTGCCCAGCTTGCACAGAAAGTCAGAAATCATTACACCAGATCTGGATTTTGCACAAACAGAGTGAAATGTGGAATGACACAACACCTAACAGAGTCAGCTGTGATTCACGACAACTTATGCACAAAGGCAAAGTTATCAACTTGCTGAAATGGATCTGGGCTAAATTAATCTGCTCTCTTCCAGAAAACCAAACTAGTGAGGACACAATAATTTAGGGTCCCACACATGAACATAAATGGACTCTACATGGAATTCTAACTTCTGATCCACTATCTGTAAGCAATAGCCAAATACCCAAATTTCACTCTAGTGTATAAACATACTTGAGAACTTTGAATCATGTTGGGAAAAAAAGATATTTTTGTCTGTAATATTTATCTATCTACCTATTTTTTTCTTTTTAAAAAGTTATTTCTACTTGCTAAATTTATTTATAAGAGAGTACCAGGTGTTTTAAACTAGGTTTTTATGAAGTGAATTTTTTAATTTGAATTTAGTAGTGGCGAATAGAGTTGAAAAGAAAAACTATATATATATATATAGGAAGATTCATTTGATTCAATAGTCTATTAGTATCTCTTATATGGATAGGTATGAATTCAATGGTTTGTATTTTATAATCATTCACCTAAAATGATTAGTATTAAGTAGACCAATAAAATTGTGTTTATATACATAATGAAAACTTTTTATCCATTAAAAAGAAGGAAATTCTGTCATCTGCAACAATGTGGATGAAACTTGAGGGCATTATGCCAAGTGCAATGTTAGGTCAAGAAAGGTCAGTTCAGGGTAGGGCACTGGTCCCATATGCCAGAAGTGGCGGGTTCAAACCCAGCCCCGGCCAAAAAAAAAGAAAGGCCAGTTCTGCAAAAATATCACTTACATGTGAAATCTAAAAAAGATGAACTCATAGAAAGACAGTACAGCCTGAATGATGTTTTCCAGGGTATGGGAGGAGAGAGAAATAATGAGATGTCAGTTATAGGGTGTAAACTTTCAGTTAAAATATGAATAAGTTCTGGGTTACTAGCAAACAGTATCATGACTATAGTCAGCGATACTATATCACCTACAGTAAGGTTCACTTAACATCTTTGATAGGTTCTTAGAAACAGTGACATTAAGGAAAGGTCCTAAGAGATAACCAATTTTGCCATAAGCTAAATGACATAAACTAGAGTTACAGTGTATTTCTGGTCTCAAAAAGATCATCAGACTTCTAAATGAAGACCAAAACACTTCAATATCAAATATTGACATAAATGTGAGCTATACAAGCAATTACAAAAGATTAACAAAAACAAGTAAAAAATTATTTACTCAATTATTCCAGTTGCAAATAGCCTTGGGTGGCTGGAACACTACAGGGAAGTTCAGGGATTAAGACAGGAGCCAGCTATGGACAGGACGCCTGGCCATTGTAGGGCACATTCACACACACCCATACTCACTCAGATGGGGACCATGTAGACACAAGTCACTGAACATGAACATCTTTGCGATACAGGAAAAAAACAGAATATCCAGGAAAAAACCCAAGCAGGCCTCACAAGAACATGCACACTCCTCAGAGACAACGGTCCCAGCTGGGAGTCATTTTTTTTTTTTTTTTTTTTTTTTTTTCTCATGAACATTATAATGAGCCAAGGTTAAACAAAATTATGTCCTTTGAAAACATGCTGTATAGAAACTTGTTGAGCCAGTATATCTTAAGTGTTCTCAGCACACACAAAAAAATGTTAACTATGTGAAGTGATGGATTAGTTAATTAGCTTGGGTGTGGCAATCATTTCACAATATAGTCATATATTAAAACATCACACTATACATAATAAATATATTCAAATTTTGTTTGTCAATCGTACCTTAATAAAGTTGGAAAGAATAAATAAAACAAAAGAAGCAGCAGTATAATAAATGATTGCTAACCATTAGCCACCCATAAAAGTATTAAATTTTTGTTATTAAACAAAACTCTTCAGCATTGCAGTATTCACTCTCCAAGGAATATATGTAAGATTATTTGGTAACTATTTATGGCATTAATTTTTGTTAAAGTAAAAAAATTAAGCAAAAACATGGCTTATATAGGCTCATTAAATAGTATTATATAGAATCATATTAAAAACAACAAAGGAAAGAAAATACATTAATTTGAATTCCAATAAAAACATAATAATTATTGAAAAATTATTGGCAGTTTGTAAAATATGGGTTTATCTAAATTCAAGGACAATGAGAAAGTTTTGTTACTACTAACACATAAAATTATTTCATAAGGAAGTATATTAAATTTATTTAAACATATAGCTTATGTATACATTGTGTGCAGATATCTAAGCCATTTGAACTTCCAAAATACCAAACTAATTTATTATATCAAAGATAACCATGTTTATCAAGCATACAATCAAAAGATGTCTCTCATGCTGGAACTATTATATTAGTATGATACATATACTCCAGAGAGTTCGGATTTATTTCTATAATTGTTCAAGGATAATCTATTTCAGTAAAAATTTTAGTGGTCCAGAGATCTTACAAAAACAAGACACCTTTCAAAGTAAGGAGTAACTTTGCCTAATCTTCTGTCCTCTTCTACAAATAAGAAAGCCATTGGCTCTTTTCAGATTCTAGAGGCAGTGCACACCACTATTATAAATACAGTTCTTGTGAATATATTGGGTAACAGAAAAAATTTCCCCTATTGATTGAGCACTAAACAAGTAAAAGCTGGGGTAAAAGACTCTCATTTTCCCAAGCCATGACACGTGGGCCTTAGAAGAAGAAAGCTATTCTGATGGAGGTGTCAAGGGTAGAAACTGATGCAAGTGGAATTCATGGGAAGCCTCAGTAGGAGAAGCACACCATAGGCCCCTGAAGTTAGGAGCTAGTTTTTAACCATCTAAACAAAGAATTGTACACTCTTAAGAAAAACTCTCAATTCTTTGTTTAGATGGTAAAAAATAGCTCCTGAACTCCAGGGGCCTATGGTATGCTTCTTCTACTGAAGCTTCCAATATTCTTGTGCTACAATTGGGTTATAGCTTTCACATGAAAGCTATAAATTAGTTTCATAGTAGGACTGAGTACATTGGATACTTTTTCTTCTATTCTTGAGATACTTTGCTAAGAAGAAAAAGTGAAACTTACTAAATGCAGACTATAAATGCCTGAACACAATAACTAAGAAAATGCCATGAAGGCTATGTTAACCAGTTTGATGAAAATATTTCAAATTGTATATAAAAGCAGCACATTGTACCCAATGATTGCATTAATGTACACAGCTATTTTTTAATTAAAAAAAAAGTGATATTCAAGTCACATTTGACTTCTGCAATTACAAGACATATAATAAATAAGATAATGCTATTGGTAAAAAGAAAAAAAAAGGAAAAGAAAAACTCTTGGTGTGTTACTGGGCTTAGTTACAATTGTACATTTGAATATGAGGTACTACCAATTGAACATGCATTTGTAAGTATACCCCATGAATGGCATTTTGTTGGACTCATGAAGGTATACATTCGAGTGCTTTACTATCATTCCCCTGTAAATTAGAAGGGATACATTTGGTCAAGGTCAAGCTAGGGTATCTCATACAACCTGTCAAAGAACAAGAACACAGCCTAAGTTTATAGATGAGTAAGCTCACTATTTATATGCACCCCCACAAGTGATGGTGACTGAATTAGAGAATTCTCAGCATTGGCTTTAGAAATAAGTGGTAAGGCATAATATTCCCAATAGGTGGAGCTTTGAGAAGTATACATTTCCACTTACCATGTAAAGATGAAGTAGTCCAAAGTTAGAAAATATTTTGATGCATGGGATCATGGACTGTACATCAATGGGGTAGGGAAGCTGAAAGAGAAGCATTCAGAATATTGGAGATAATTAAATCTTGGGTAGAAAGCATGTGGGTGGGCATTTATGGAAGTGAGCACTAAGTGTGATGTAGTTTGAATCATGTTAACTTTCACCAGAAAGTATCCATCATGGAAGTTTTCAGATGAGTTAGTGGAAGAACCACTAGTAACAGACAAAAAAAAAAGAAAAGAAAAAGATCATGTACTTTGTTAGTTAATATTATCCAGAATAGTTCAGGAGTCACTCTACTAATGACATTATGGACAGAGATGGAGGTTATGGTCGACTGAACAGCACGGAGAACCACTTACCAAGAGTGCCATCCCGATTCATGAACATGTCTGCAACAGACACCAATGTTGAGACATCTATATGACATTATTACATATGGAGAGCAGCTGGGCATTTGGTGGCAAGTTTTCTAACAGGAATAAATGTTTATTCCAGATGTGGGTTGGCTTCCTTGCCCACAAAGCCTCAACCAAAAATATCACCTGGAGGTTTATTAAATGTCTGATTCACATTCATGAGATCCCACACAACAAGCAACTATCTACTTTACTGTGAAGAAAGTGAGGGAGTAGGCTTATAAGCCTACGATCCATTGGTTGCATCATATACCACACCAAACAGAAGTCACGGGCTTTAAAGAGTCCTGGGATGGGCTTGTGCAGGTAAAGCTGAAGCCCCAAGAACTGAAACAATATTCAGAAAGATGGTGTGATGTTCTCCAAGTTTTAGTACTCAAACTAAATCATACATATTCATATCATACTATATGGGGGGGAGATATACACACACACACATACATGTGTGTGTGTGTATATATGTATGTGTGTGTGTGTGTGTGTATGTGTGTGTGTATATATATGTGTGTGTGTGTATATATGCATGTGTATATATGTGTGTGTGTGTATATATATGTGTGTGTGTGTGTGTGTGTGTTTTTTTTTTATGAATCCAGGAACCAAAGTCTGGAAGCAAGAGTTTATCTACTTATTATTCCTGAAGATCCACTGGATAGGGAATTTGTGTTCTCATTCAGCTCCAAACTTCACAATGTTAGATGTTCCACATACATGCTCTTGACAGCATAAACTTCAGAGAGTCCATTTAATTATAAGCTGTAGTTGCCACTTTGACACTTTAGACTCCATGAAAATATAGACAAGGAACAATTAATTCTAAACTGGTAATCAAGGAAGTCTTTACAATATCAAATTAATTTAAGTGAAGGTTAATTAAACAAAGTTCAGGTATTATTTACTACTGATAAAGTCAAATACGAATGCCTACTGGTTTATATCTACTAAAAGTACAGAGAAGAGACATACCTCTTCTCTGCCCTGAGAAGTGGAGGCTGCCATCCTCTTTAACATGGTGACGGGAAAAGAGAGAAAGTTTGTGGCTTTGAAGCATTCTATTTGCTGAGGCAACCCTGGATAAATAGCTCATAGAGAACAGGACTTTTGAATTTTTGTGCTCATGCTGCTTAATTAATTTTTCCACATTAATATAGATATAAGGAAAAATTCATTTTAATAAAATGCTAGAATGTATGCATGGGTCAATGTTTTACCCTTACACTTCTTTTCCTTGTTAGAAGATATTAACACATATTTAAAAGTAAAATTATTTTGTTCTCAACCACATGCTGCTTATAATAAACCATAGCAAAAAGAATCATTAAATGAAATAGATGACTCATATTTTCCACTAATTTCTCACTTACTGTACTCTCAGCCTTCATTGGTTTTATATTTACATAAAATCAGAGATTTCTTTCTGACCTCATCATCCGCATTAATATTTGTCCTTGTAACAATAGCTACAGAATGCATCAAACTCAGATGATTTTAGAGATTGTTATTTGGAGGAGTCAGCTTTAGCAACAAGATAATTGTATTAACCATTCATCAAGCTTTGCACTATTTGATTCCGTAAGTGTAAGAATGCTTGAATTTCTCTGAAATGTCCCACTTAGCCTATCATACTAAAAACTTATTACTGGCTAGAAAAGCAGTAGAAGTCCATTTATTTTAATATTAGTTATCCTAAAACAAGAAAAAAAACAAACAAATATGAGTTGGAATACAAGAAATAATGCAGACAGCCCAGAATTATCCCTCTTATTGTTCTGCTTCTGGTAATGCAGTATAGTTGTTTCAATTTCTACCTAAACAGAGTGACCTATGGGTTTTGTTATCTTGAGAGAAACATAATTATCTGCTGCATTTGCAGCTTCATGGATTATTAAGACAAATTGGAACTGGTATAGACTTAGCAAACAGTGCTTCCGGATTTAACACTTTTGCAAGGTTTAGAAATAACTCAGGGGCAATTCTATAACCTTAGAAACTCTAAGAAACATTTTTAGGCAAAGGTTAATAAAAAAAGAACCAATTAAATTTAACCAGAGTGCTCATAGTCACTTGTGAATTATTTTCTTTTGAGACTAATGATGCACAATAGAAAAGAAAAGAAAATTGCACCCATAGTTTCACATTCCAAAGTCAATTTTATGTATATTATTTGCATATTATTATATGCAAATGATTTTCTCATTCTTGTGGTTCATAAGTAATCATATGTTAAGTTTTTCAAAGTAAATCCAGTTGGATTAAAAATGATTATTTGTTTCACAGCTTTTAAACATCACATTTATTATCTATTTTTTGTAACAAAGATTTTTCTATATTTTGGATGACTTCTGCATTTAAGAGAGATTATTCAAATTAGAGAAATTATTAAAGTATCTAAAGCAATTTAGATTCTGATATACAGCAGATGACTAATATTATATCATGGTTACTTTTATTGCTTCCCAATTAATATTGAATTCAAATGGGTTGGCTCAATTCATGTAACCTAAGGTCATACAGACAATCCAACTCTGAGGTAACCGTGAATGTGAGTATTGAGCAGACATTTTCCAGGTAGAAGTTGAAATCTTGACATTGCGCTGTGTGAGAATTTGATAATCTCCTAGTTAACCTCCTTTTTGGTAGAAAATGGGATGTTGACAATATACAAGCACAAAATGAGACCAGAATCATTCAAATACTACAAGCTGTAGCATACGGTGGCACACAGGGAGAAGGAAAAGCTTTGAGAGACTGGTTATTACACACAGTCACTACGAAGACGAATGATCACAATTCATGACTACAAAGTCTTGTGGAATAAACTTGATGCTGGCTTCTGGCTGCCTGTAAGGGCGTACCTGGAGGAAAATAATTTAACCTTGTGTGTCTAAATCAGAGCTCAAAAAACAGCTCAGAAAGTTTTTGTGGAGCATTAACGTAATGCCATGAAGTGGCAGTGAGACAAGCCTGAGGATCCTACCCAGAGTCTGGGGGGAGATTGAACAGATG
Organism: Loris lydekkerianus; assembly: GCA_963574355.1. Classification (NCBI taxonomy): domain Eukaryota; kingdom Metazoa; phylum Chordata; class Mammalia; order Primates; family Lorisidae; genus Loris; species Loris lydekkerianus. Next base: position 9,066 of record CAUYPK010091076.1, read on the forward strand.
CTAAACCATTTATTTAAGTGTGAGAACCTAATCACCACGTGTGAAGGCAAGTGGGTTGTGTACACAGAAATGGCACTCTGAAACTTGAGATGGGGACATTTGGGCAGGAACAGATGAAACGTTGATCTTTGACATCCTAACTTCCTTTGAAATTCCCTGTCCATTGGAAGCAACATCTCCTCCTCTTCTAAAAGAACAGATTTTTCTTACACAGGCGTCCTCAAACTTTTTAAACAGGGGGGCCAGTTCACTGTCCCTCAGACCTTTGGAGGGCCGGACTATAGTTTAAAAAAGAAAAAAAACTATTAACAAATTCCTATGCACACTGCACATATCTTATTTTGAAGTAAAAAACAAAACAGGAACAAATACAATTCATACTGCTTCATGTGGCCCGCGGGCCACAGTTTGAGGATGCCTGGATTAGAGCAAACAACCTTTCTTCAACGACCTTCTCTGGGATAACTGCCTCAAAAGGCAACTCAATTCTCTCATACCCCATGAATGTGATTGAGATGCCAGTGTATGTCAGCAGAAGGCATGTCAGGCTTCTCTGGGAGAAGGTAAATTATAATTGTAGAATATTGCCTATTTTCTTCAAAAGATTCTTAGAAACATGAATGGAGATAGATTCTAAGAGAACTCAACCACTGAATAAAAAATATAAGATTGCATCAGACCAAATCTAATAGTATGCCTTCACTCCCCTGGGGATTAGGGATACCATATTAGGCCTGGTATTATCAGTCTCCTGGACTGGCAGATTAAAGCCTAAATTTAACAGTGGTCTTTATCTGTTCAATTCCAAGTGTGAGCAGAAAATAATCTGGGAACATAATCTGGGAGCTTTAGCAATGCAGAATCCAAAGTCCACAACCATAGCTACTGAATTAGTCTCTTGATGTTAACAAGCTATCTATGTATGATATTTGCATGTATATTAAAGTTTGAAAACTAATATCATTAAGTCAGTGAGCTTCCTAGTCATCTGCAAGAGGAAGGAGTCCTAAGAATCAGAAGTTATGAATGTGGTTGTGGCTCTATTATACCTGTTCAGATACTCTGTAGCTAGACCAAGTAGGAGTGCTCCTGGACATTCCCTGTGTTAACTCATTACAAAGTGCATTGATCAAGAAAACACACTTGATATGTATTGAAAACCTTTGCCGTGCTTTTTTTTTTTTTAGTCTGAAGATAACAATAGAAAATGATGCCAAAGATGGCATAAAACTATGAGTATTATAATAATTAGGCTTCATGATTATTATTTTTAATAATTATTTTATCTTAGCTTTCTTTCACTGCTTTATACTATCCCTGTTACCTTATCAAATAAGCAGTAACAATCTGTAATGTTGTAGTCGAGGATTCAGGTGTGAGTATGACTGGGTGGTTGCATTTGTGCAAAAACAGCTTTGTGTAGTTATGACACAAACTTACATGTCCAGCAAGAATATTGAGTGTTTTACAGAAAATCTTTGCTGACAACTAATCTAACCAAATCCTAATGTTGGGGCCCAAGTGTTGGTGCCTGAATGACAAATGTTTGACAAATGGGAAGGTGAGAAACTAATTCAAATTGCCATTTGAAGTGAAAATCTCTTCATTCAAAAATGCACTTCATAGGGGTCAATTTTCTAGGGCATACAGCAGAGAATTGCTGCAAAAGGATCTCCCAGCCAGGAGACCCTCTATTCTTGTCTTAACACACAGGTAGCAGTGTGGCTGCCTGAAGATAGACATATCCCTGAGGTCAGGCAAAGACCAACAGAGGAATCTGTTTGTTAACCTGGGTCAAGGAGGGATCCCTCAGGTCCCCTGGGAACTAATCCTTACTCACTGCTGGTTCACCCCAGGGGAATAATCCCTTTGGGACAGCCCTCAGTTGAGAGAAGCAGCCCCAACCTTTTTACTACAGCAGAGGTGAACCTGGGCTCAAAAAAGAGGCAGCCACCTGGCAGTTAAAGATTTACTAAGGACTAAGCAAATATATTCAGAAAAACAAAAACAAAAAATATGAAAACGAAAAACAAAACAGCCTCTAAAGAGAAAAATAGAATAAATAACCATTCAATGGTTATTTATCTATAATAAATTAGTAGAACACCAAGCGACAGGTTTGGCAGAGATTGCCCCCAGGTGGAAGAGAATTTTTATCACTGATAAGGTTTAGAATGGCCAATCATGTAGCTATCAATAATTTAAGAACAAAAACATCTATGCCAAGACATAGATATACACACACAAGAGATAACAGGAAAGCATAATCTCCCCAAAAGGACAAAGGAAAAATCCAGTGACTGTCCCTAATAAGGTAAAAGTTTCTGAGCTCTTTTACCAAGAATTCAAAATTATAATTTTAAGAAAACTCTTTGATCTCCAACATAACAGAAAACAATCAGAAATGTATCAGAGAAATTTAACAAGGAGATCAAAACAACAACAACAAAAAATCAAACAAATATCAGGACTTGGAAGCATATACGCTCAGCTGGGAGACTTTGGGGAGACTCTCAACAGCAGAATGAATCAAGCAGAGGAAGAATCTGTGAGCCCAAAGCCCAGCGTTTTAAAATACATGATTGGTGAAGAAAACAGAACAAAGTCTAAAAAGCAACAAAGACCTTCTATACTAGGTAGAAGTGCTTTGCCTAAGTGCCTTGCCTTCTGGCCTCTGGTTGTATTTTAATAATGGGAACTACCGGTTGGATGGCAAAGAGAGGAGAAGAAGGGAAAGTATTGTTCTGTTTGTTTGTTTGTTTTTCTCTCTTTTGTCGTGCTCTGTCAAGGGCCATAGTTTCTTAAAGGTATCCTACCTCTCATGGGTAAAAAGTTTCATGCAACATTCTACCTCTGCTTGTTTCTCAGGCCTGAGGCTCGTCTTCAAAAGCTTTTATAATCAACTTTTGCTGCCCTTAGCCCAACCTGCAACTCAAGGAATAGGCCCTTCATCTAACTCTTCTCAATTAAATTGTTGATTGTACCATTTATTTCCATGGTGCTACAAGTCATGTGCTGCCCTGTAATGATACCACTTCCATGTGTTAAATTCAGGACTCTATTTTTAACTGGGAGCTCTGTCTCACTGATCAATTTAATTAATTTTTATGTTTGCACTAATGCAGTAGTGACTTGAGTATTCCAAATCTGTAATAAAATAGTAGAAAACCAAGAGACAGGTTTGGCAAAGATTGCCCCCAGGTGGAGGAGAATTTTCATCACTGATAAGGTTTAGAATTGCCAATCATGTAGTTATCAATAATTTAAGAACAAGAGTAATGTTACTTGGTTTTATTGTTCCCTTTTAATTATCTACAGACAATGTAATCTTTATCACTTACAATTGAGGAAAACCACTCCCTATCGCAACCTTGTTGTGCTGAAATATTTATGTATCATAAGACAATTAATTCTTCTTCAGAAGAATTTTCCTACTGTTGGTGTTTTAATTACTTTTCAATATAAATTTGAATGTAAGCATATCAAATTCTAGAGCAAATACTATTTAATTTTGATTTAAACGTTATTGGATTTATTGCATTCGTTTGGCAGAATACATGTTAATATTTTTGTAATATCAAATTTTGCACAGATGAAGATGGGATATCTTGCAGTTAACTTTTTATAATTTTGTGAAACCATGTTGAACATTTTCGACATTTCTTTCTTGTGCCTAATGGTCAGTATGTCTAAAAATTGTCTTTTTTTTAAGAGAACATTACATTCTCTACTTTTGATGTTGTACACATATGAACTAGACTTTTGCCTATTAAGCTTATATTGAGACAAGTTGTTAAACTTGTTATTTCACCAGGCGCGGTGGCTCACATCTATAATACCAGCACTGTGTGAGGCTGAGGAGGAAGAATTCCTTAACCTCAGGAGTTTGAGAGTTGACTGAGTGAGAGTGAGACCCCGACTCCTAAAAAAAATGGAAAAAGCTACCTGGACACAGCAGCGAACTCCTATAATACCAGCAGCTTCCAGAGGCTGAGGCAGTGGAATGCCCATAGCCTGAGTCTGAGGTTGCAGTGAGCTATGACGCCACTGCACTCTGCTCAGGGGCATAGGGTGGGATTCTGTCTCAACAACAACAACAAAAAAAAAAAAAAAAAAAAAAGCAAAAAATAAATATAAAATATAAGTAAGGAAATAAAAAAATAAACCTGTTGTTTCTGATCATGTGTATAAGGACATCTGAGCATTTTCTACAAGGAAAATAAAGGCATGTTTTAATGAAGGTATGTTTGCTTTTCCCTTCAAACAGTATGCCTTTATTTACCTTTTTCTTCCCCTCTTTCTTCATTGTTTGAATGGTCAACAATGATGAATAAAAGAGATGATACTACTAACCACACTTATTTTTCTTGTGTAAAGGGAATGTTACTAATGTTTCACCATTGACAACATATTCTGCTGTTGCTTTCTTGTAGAAGCCCTTCACCAATTTTAGAAATTTGCCTTTAAACTATTCTGAGATTGACATTTTCCCCCAATCATGGTTTGGATTTTACCATTTTTTAACCTTCAAATGAAATATATACTCATGTATATTATATTCACATAATCTCTTACTGTGGAGAATAGCAGTTATACATTTTCTAACAATAGATCAGCCTTACTGTTTGGGATAAACAGACCTCTCCCTTGGTGAGTTATTTGTTATGTAAAGTAGATGGTTTGCTTGTGAGGCATGGATAGTTTCATTCACATTTTTGAGTGGAATTGGTCTGATCACATTGTCTTTTTATGACTATGGTACCCAAGTTGAACTGGCCTCTTAGAAAAAATAGTGATCAGGACGGGTGGCACCCCAGCCAGCTCCATGGAGCTGAGGGGAGGACCTGCCCTCCACCCTGGGGGTGTTGGTGCAGCTGGGCAGGCAGAGGATCCAGCAGATTGGAGGGGGTTGGGGGAGGGCTGCAGGAGGGCTGCTCCTGTAGCCAGAGGGGCCAGACAACTGTTGGGGAGACACCAGTGCCTTAGAGTCTCCCTCCCCTTGCACTTGTGGCTGAACAGGGAACTCCCCCCCCCCCCCCCAATATCCTAGGCCTGGTCAATTTCATGTAGGTTTCCTTGGCCTAAGAACAAAAGGGATGAATATCCACCATCTGGCCATATGCAACTATACACACCCATGTGACTATATATACCCCTGAACAAAGAACCCAGACAGAGAGAAAGGGACAGAGAGCTTTCTTCCCATTTACGCTTTTCTCTCTGCCAAGAGCTGGTGTTTTTTCTCTGTATTCTTTTCTGTAAAATAAATCCTATCTTACCACTGGTCTGTGGCCCATGCATTCATTCTTCGAATCACTGACACCAAGGACCTACTGAAGAAGAAATTCTAGTATCAGTGAGAACAAGCATTTGAAAAAAAAAAGTCTGTTTTCCAAAAGTCTTCTTAAAATAACTGAAATCAATCATTCTTAAAAACAGATTGGCTGGTACTGCCACAAAATTGTTTCAATTGCTTTAAAAGTTTAGCAATTCAGCTTTCTCATTCTTTTCAAAATAGATTTTTATGAGTAACATTTTCTGGTAGTATTACACATCTATATTACACCAGTATAAAAACAAATCACTGTAATTTCTCTATAATCTCCATTGTATCATATGTTTTTGCACCTAATAAAGTTGATTTTAGTTCTCTCTTTGCATTTCTTTCCTTGTTTCTCTCTTCCTGCTCTTTTCCTTTTCAATCTCATGAAAAGTTGACTCATACTATTTAATAATTGCTTTACTTTATCATGAAAGTCTCCTCCCCTTTTCATTAGTGTTTAGTCCAAGCATCTTCAAAGTCTGATTTCTTCTTTTTTACTTTCATACTTGCATAAGCTTAGGAACAAAGTATATAGCCTTGCTTGTCTCCAACAAAGCTTCATTATTTCTGTGGTAAATTGTAAGTTGACTATTGTTTAGTTAACAAATTATTCACATGGATTTCATTGCATAGTTCACAAAAATCAATAATCTCATACCTACAATCTTAAACCCATAGATTACCTCAACTAAAGAAGAGTTCTTCATGTTTAGTTTATCAATAAATTAAATTATATTTTAGTTTCTTGTCTAGAAAAACTGTCCTCTCTCTATTTTTTTTTTGTTGTTTTTGTTTGTTTGTTTATTTGTTTTGTTGTTGTTGTTGCAGGTTTTGACTGGGGCTGGGTTGAACCCACCACCTCCGGCATATGGGGCCAGTGCCCTACCCCTTGAGCCACAGGTGCCATCCCACTTTTCTTCTTTTTTTGGCTCCAGTCTCTTCTATCCTCCCTTATCCCCATGTGTAGTAAGACTTACCATTCTCATGTTTTATTCTTCTCCAAAATTCATCAATTGCTTTTCTTTTAATTTCATTTTAAATTTCTCCTTCCCTACTCATTTGTTTCCCTGGATCTACAAATGTACTTATCAATATCAGGAATAGTAGGACTAAAAAGATTTTCCTTATGATAAGCTCATTTTCAATATATTGAGATAAAAAAATAAAGGGAAAAAAGGTAAAAGATACCTTAAAAGGGCAAGGCATGGTGGTTCATGCCTGTAATCCTAGCACTATGGGAGGCTGAGGAGGGTGGACTGATTGAGCTCAAGAGTTTGAGCCTGGCCTGAGCAAAGGTGACCAGACCCTGTCTGTACAGATAGAAAAAACTATCCAGGCATTGTGGCAGGTGCCTGTATTCCCAGCTGCTTGGGAGGCCCAGACAAAAGAATTGCTTGAGCCCAAGACTTCCAGGTTGGGGTGGATGGAGGGTAATAGGTGGGCCACACCTATGGTGCATCTTAGAATGGGTACAGGTGAAACTTACTAAATGCAGAATACAAATGTCTACATACAATAACTAAGCAAATGCCATGAAGGATATGTTGAACAGTTTGATGACAATATTTCAGATTGTATATGAAACCAGCACATTGTACTCCTTGATTGCACTAATGTAAACAGCTATGATTTGACAATAATAAGTAATAAATAAATAAATAAAAATAAATTTCAGTGAATTCCCCACCAAAAAAAAAAAAAAAAAGTTCAAGGTTGGTGTGAGGAATGACAGCAATTCAATGTGTGCAATTGAATGAGACTTTGTCCCAAGGGGAAAAAAAAAAAAAGAAAGAAGATACTTGAAGACTGTAAGAGTATACATTAAAGAAACTAAAAAAGTGAAATTGTAATGTTCTTACCACAAATAAATGTTAAATATCTGAGATGATGGATACCCTAATGACCCTGACTTGTTTGCCTGTATCAAAATATCACATGTAACCTATAAGCATATACAAATCTTATGTACTCATAATAAATAAATAAATATATACATATAAGTAGAAGGCACAATTTTCAAAGTATTTTTATTTTAAAAAGAAATCATAGTTAGTGGTGGTAATACTGCCTGCTTAAAAACAATTAGAAAAGTAACCGTATTGACTCGTTACTCAGCAGATGCAAATCCAAAGAAAATCCTTTTTTGAAAATTCTTAAAGTGCTTGTTACTATAAAAATGTTACTTAACATTCTTTTTAAAGTACAGCCAAAGATATGCATAATCTATTTCTCACTCAGCATTTTAGAATGTATTTTTGCTCCATTCACCTTCCTGTAAAATCTTTTTACAGAGCTGTATTAGAACATGCATGTACTATTAAGTGCATTATAAAAGATTAGAATGTAACTTCTTTTGGGACCCTATTTATGTTTACTACTGACTTCAGAGGGCATTCTGGATGTAGCAGAGTCATTTTCCCTGGGGTACCAATAAAAAAATAATTCTGTCAGCAATTCTTATAGACAAGTGATGCAGAGGTTGTTTCAGCAAACACACAATCTCCTTTTAACCAGAAATGATTTGTGTGTTTTCTTGAGGCAATGTCTATTTGTAGCAGTGTAAACATTGACATCAGTAGCTAGAAATGACAGCAAAAGAAAAATAGTCCTCAGGTGTAAAAATCAGTAAGTGAGAGGCTTGGCCTTTGGAAAAATGTCAAGATGACCATGAGTGACTAGAGGTCAAAAAAGGGCCACAGACTGAAACTTTTGCTTTGATAAAGGTTACACCCTTGCCATGGTCCCTGCAGCATTCTAATCGTGCAACATAATTAAAAGTGATATCTCGGAGAATGAAGGAGAATATTTAGCTGATATATATTCCCTAGACAAGATAATTTTCCTGAAACTTAGAGAGAGAGAGAGTGTGTGTACGTGTGTGTGTTAAGAACTTACTCTGTGTTCTCTCCTCTCCCTTTACCACCTCATGATGAAAATAGTTCATTAGGAATAAAGATGACTACAATGTATTCTGTTTCCATATTCATTTAGCAGAAAAAATGGAAAAGAATAGGGAAGGAAATATAGCATCCATTTTTAGAATGTCATTTTTATATTTGATGGGGAAAGATTGAAGGTAGGTGGTCGGTGAATGTGAAAAAAATCATTTACAGTCACTCTCTGGTGAGCTGAGCTAAAAATGCCGGCGAAGACTGCTAGTGCTTGCAATCATCTACCACTTTCCATAAATGGGTAGTTCTTTTCTATGAAACTGTTCTCTGTTTCTGAACAATTAGGACATATCTTTGTGAATCAAAAATAAATGAATAAATATATACAAAGATAAAAAGTACTATCAGTATCAGTAAAATGGCAGTCTATAATGTAAGTAAAAATGTGAACACTTAACTATTAAAGAATGAAAGATAAGTGATTCTCTCCACTTCTGGTAAATACACATTTGGTAATCCCAGAACATCACTTAAGATCCCAATTCATCACTTCCTTTATTTGCCTGTCATAGCTGATGAATAAGCCTTTATACACATTAGCTCTAAGAATCGTGGCTAATGTTTTAAACAGCAAAGAAGGTTTCAAAAGGTCACAATTTCCTCCAAATCACTTCTTATTAACATTTAATATAATGCAATTAAAACGTAAAGTGGCTAATGATTATAATAATGGACAAAAGGCTCAATAATAGAGCAACATTACTGACACCATTTGGTTTTTAGAGAGAATGACTCAGAGAATCAATGCTAATTTGAGATAGTTTTGCACTCTTTTGAATAAAATTCATAAGAGACCATTGGTTTAGACTGAGCTTCCTGCTGTTCCGTACCACCAAACCAAAACTAAGTTGTTTATCTGAACTTCCAAGAAATCAGGAGAGAGAGTGGGAGAAAGAGAAAGAAATTCCTAGGCAGACTAGCTTTAATTGCCATTGTAAGGAAGTTTCCTCCACTTTAACCTTTCCAAGAAAAGTAACTTTGAAAGGAGTAATCTTTCTGTTCTCTGTTTTTGCTTTCCTCAACCCTTTCTGTAGAAAAGCCATCCTTCTCCATTCAGCTCCTTAGAGAACTTTTTTTTTTTCTTTTTTGAGACAGAGTCTCAAGCTGTCACTCAGGGTAGAGTGCCGTGGTGTCAAAGCTCACAGCAACCTCTAACTCTTGGGCTTAAGTGATTATTTTGCCTCAGCTTCCCAAGTAGTTGAAACTATAGGCACCTGCCACAACACCCAGCTATTTTTTGGTTGTAATTGTCATTGTTGTTTGGCAGGCCCGGGCTGGATTTGAACCTGCGAGCTCTGATGTATGTGGCTGTGGCTTTAGCCGCTTGAGCTACATGTGCTGAGCCTGGAGAACTTATTCTATTTTACAGAATAAATTGTTCTATAAATGCAAATAAAAGCCAATTAAGATATTTAAACTAAATCTGTTGTAATTTTGGTTTTTTTACCATTCTAGTTGTCTTCAAAGGAAGCTGAAAGCCACTACTGATGGAATGGAGGGGCGGCACCTATGACACTTACTGAGATCTCCTGTCTTCCTCACTAGGGCTCAAGAGTTTTAAGTTCCTCTCTGATTCCACTTTGCTCTCTTTATATTTTGTCTTCCTGCTCCCAACTCTGTGTTTCCAATACAGGGTTACATTGTGCTGTGAGACAGTACATAATCTTAGAGTGGGTTCCATGGGGTTATTTGCACTGTGAAATAGTATATGGAAGATTGGGGTTTGCAGTGGTGGGTGATTCACTGGCAACAACTGCAGTTTCAAAGGTAATTGACATCAGTTCATCAGTTGCAGTAAGTGGTTATTACTGCAGGAGATGAAACTATGACTTTTGAAATTTACAGGAACTTGGGTTCTATCTGCAAACTAAAATAAAATCTTAAGTACCCCATCTGACTGAAGGGAACATCTTACGGCAAACGGGACCCCAGAAAAACCCTAAAGCTGAGTTGCTGACCATGAAAAGAGAGGTCAGATGTCTCTGCATGCTGCCCTCCCTTCCTTACGGCTTTACAAGAGAAAGCTTGAACTGCACCTAAAACCTATCAGTTTGCTTAACATATCACTTGACCTTCAGTAAACAACCACAGGATCACCTTCGATTAAATTAAAACATTCCAAGCCTTTAGTTAAAGCTTTAGTTCTTTAAACATTCACAAAACAAAGACTCTGGAAACCCACCTATGAACTGTGAGTTCTCACATTGAGATGTCTTGCCTTTGGGTCAAACCAATGTATCTCCTCCACATGTTGATTTAGGGTCTTGAATGTCCTTCCTTTTGTTGGGTTCAGACACTTGTCTGCATTCTCAGTTGTTTGTGGGCTCTTGGCCACAGAATGACCATCTCACCAAAATCAGGCCAAATGTGAAACAAAGTTTACAGAGGAAGTCAAAGATAAACTGACAATGCAAGATATGTTCTCCACAGACAACCAACAGATACAGTGTCATGAAAAAAGGCTCTAGCTATGGTCTGGGGTCCTGTCTTGATTGGGTCCTCCTTGTGGTTCAGATGCCACCATGGAACCACCGGGTTAATGACATGATAATAATTAGCCCTAGACTACTGAGGTCACTTTCCACACTCTATTTTGCCTTGGATACCAGATCTGACTGGCCTGCAGGCTGGGGGATTCCTTGTATTCTTTATCATATTATCCAGGGTTTCCTCCCTCCACAGGGGTGTCGGTTACTTGGGACAGCATTAAGGTAGGGCAGAACCAAGACAAGGCCTGCCTTTGTTCTTCTTCCCTGGTGGTAGAATTGCTCAAGGCAGCACCAAGGCAGAGTGCCCACTTTTGTTCTTTTCCCAGATTTCCCACTATCTACCTAACATTTCCCCACTCTTTATTCTAGATACCCAAATTGTTGAGTAGGAGCATCAGTTTATCTGGCTGATACCTGCTAATTGGGAGTGATGTTCCCATCAAGGTGGCCTCTTGCAGGTTCTGTCCAGGGAACATCAGTATACGTCCTCAGTAGATGGTTGTTAGGCAATTAAACATAAGCAGGGCAGGTGATGAATGCGTTAGGCCATTTTGGCTATTTTAGATTGGCTTGGGTCAGGCTGGCCCGAACTGGTATTTTTAATGGAACTAGTCCCAACCCTGCATTTGCACGACCTTTCATGTGGGTTGTTCTGGGGAGCTGGTTATTTTGAGGAACTGACTAATGTCCCAGGGACTTTCTGACGTGGATAGGTAGATGTGAGTTTTCATGGGAACAAGATTGATCACATTCCTGGAAAAGACCCTAGGAAACTTCCTAAGAGCAACCAATAGTCCCCAAGTTATGCCTAAATTCCAAACACTGTGCTTTCCTCAGCTCCTGCAGTCACTAGGACAAGATCCAGGTTACTTTACAAGTCAATATGATAAACTCTCTCTTCTTTGACAAGTTTCTACTTATTTCACTGAATTATTTAGGTAATTACCTCAAGCTATCACCACATTGCTTTAACAGTTGTACTCGTAGGTGCAAGGAGATAGGCTCTGGGACTGGTAGCAAATTTAGGACCATTTTTAGCTTGATGGCCTCTAGTGGTATAAAATAAATTTAGTTAGGAAATTTATGAAAATTGAACCCAACATTAGAACCCCCAGGATGTAAAGTAATGTGGTGACCAAGGGAATTACCAAGGCATTTCCTGCAGGTCTGGTTGAGCCATAGGGTAAGTGCAGTTTGGCCTGCCTGGGAAAAAGATGTCTTGCCCATGAATAAAGTTTGTACTACTTACATGAAGGAACCACAGCAAAAAAAGTCCATTTGAACAGGTACCCAAAATCCTCTAAGGAAGTACACATGTATTTGCCTGGAGTCCTTGTCTGCAGGGGTCGCATGAGTTTCATGTTGTCACTTCCATGGCTCCACCCAAGAATGATGGATTCAAGCAGGTATCTTTGGGACCAGTTAGGGTAGAAAGTAATCGGATAAGGACCTTTCCACACCAGTGCTGGCTGGGAGGTGTGGGCACATCCTTCTACTATTTGATGAGCTCTAAGTCCCTCAGGTGACAGAGAATACTGTCGGGAGTAGCTTGTGTTCTTATAATGTCTGTAAGAACTGAGCTACCTAAAGGCCATGTTGGTGTCCAGCCATTTCCTATGAAGCAAAGGCAGGATGGTTATTGTTCTATAAGGATCAGGGAGGGCCAAACAAGTTATGTGTGCTCCAGAGGTCTTTGGGAAACTTCAACGGCCTTTTCAATCCTGCATGAAAAAGCTTTAACCCAATAAATAAAAGTGTCAACAAACACTAATCAGTACTTGAATCCTCTATAGGGAGGCATTTGGGTGAAATGTATCTGCCAGGCCTCACTAAGGTAGCTGCCCTTTCATTGGGCCAGAAAAACACGTTTTGCTCTTAAAACTCCTTGAGGATTATTGTATTGGCAGATAGTGCAGAGTGTGATGACCTGTGTAATAGTGGAAGCTAGTAAAGGAGAAATAAAATGTTGCCCCGGGATATGTCTAAGATGTTTTGGGACAAAGTGGGTAGCATTATGAGTGGTTGTTTTGTTTTTTTGGGTTTTTTTTAACCAAGGTTTTACTTCTTTAGCTTATAATAGATAGAGGTTTGCTTTAACCACCAGCCAGGGACTCAAGTGATGTTTGAATCAATCTGTCAGATATTTCTAAGTTGGGGGGGAGAAGCTGGAATAGGTAGAGTGAGTTTAGAAGGAAGTAGGGCTTCAGCAAGGTTAGGAAATATTTTGCCAAGGGACGCACATTTGGCAACTGTATTTGCAGCTTAATTCCCTTGAGCTATTAGATCATGTCCCATTTTATGTTCCTCACAATGGACAATGACCATGTCAGCTGATTACTCAATGGCTTCTAAAACTTATGAATCTATTGCCCATACTTAATTGGTGTTCCTTGAATGATAAGGAATTGTTGTTCTTCCCAAATAAAGGGAAAGGAATGTAAAACCAAATAAGGATATTTAGAATCTTTTTATTCTCTGTCTTTGGCTAACTGGAGAGCTTATGTTTATAGTAGAATTGAACTCAAGTCTTGGGCTTAGGTCCAGGAGTGGAGAAAGGAAGCCAGATATGCCCAGTTAATGGCAGCATGGCACTCACATTTGGACCAACAGCCACAGCTCCCATCAAAGGAAGAAATTTCTTGTGCCACATCTGCTAACAGGAAGGGCACAGAGCCAAAGACTGCCCCCCAAAGGACAGGTGTCCCAAGGCCCCTTGTCGCCAGTGCTATCAAATAGGTCACTGGACTGCATTTTTCCCTTTAGGATTATCCCAGTAGAGAATGTTAGTCGCAGATCATGGTACGACATGCTGAACATTAAACCCTTCTTCAGCATGTGTGGATCAAACTTGTCCCAGTTTGAGAGAATAAATTGGGGGGGGGGGGGGCAGGAGAGAAGCATTGGTCTAGAAGCCAGCCTGCACAAATGCCAGAAATTGTTCACTCTCTCCAACTTCTCTTCTGAGGAATTATTTTTATCACCTTGAATCAGTCATGAGCACTGCTGCGTCACCCACTGGAAATCTAGGATTTAAAGATTTAAATTTTATGCCTCCTCTAGCACTCTGGATTATAATTTAAATTCTGGCTTATAATGTACATTCTTCCAAGCCAAGGCTAGAAACAAATGATGAAATATCACTATCTTGGCACTTAAAAATGAGAGGCTTTTTGATTTGAGGGGTTTTTCACAGCATCTTTTTCTACAAATTTAAAAGAAGACATTCAGTCCAGTCGCTTGGCCAGATGGCCCACGTCATAGCCTGGGAAAACCAGTTCTAAGACAACCCAGTTTCTCTCCTTTACCCAATAGACCACAACATATCTCATCTCCCTCCTTGTTCCTCAGCTGGAAGGTCTGAGTTATTACCTTAGGGAAGCCAGCTCTAACCCTGACCTCATCTTCTCACCTTTCCCTTCCCTCCTTTCATTCTTTCAAATTGGGACAAGTTTGATTCACACACACTGAAGAAGGATTTCATTTTCAGCATGACCACCTGGCCACAGCATTAGCTGGACAGAGAAGAATAGTGAACACCACATGGACTCTAAATCACCACACCATAGTACAATTGGACATCTTTTGCAAAAGGAAAGGAAAATGGGCCAAAATACCAGATGTACACTCTTACATTTATTTACAGGAAAATCCTCAGTGGTACAAAGGATGTTAAAAGATCCTCCTCAGGTTCTCACTATGTATGGCAATGAAAATTTTTGTTGAAGTTGACTCCACCTTTATTGACTTATTGTCTGAGAAGATAGATAGTACAATTTCAATTCTTTTAATTATATTGAGGTTTAAGCTTTGTCCTAATATATGGTCAATTTGGAGTATGTTTCATGGGTTGATGAGAAGAATATATATTACTTAGCTTTGGGATTTTGTGTTCTGTATATGTCTATTAAGCCCATTTGTTCTAGGGTCACATTTAGCTCCCTAGCATCTTTCTTTACTTTCTGTTTAGAGAATCTGTCCAATTATGTCAGAACTGTGTTGAAGTCCCCACCAATTATGGTGTTATAGGATATCATAGTACTCAGTCCATTTAAGGTCTATTTCATAAATCTGGGAGCATTTAAATTAGGTGCATAAATATTTAGAATTCAAAGGTCATCATGTTTTACTGTTCCCTTGACTAGTATAAAGTGACCTTCTTTATCTTTCTTAACTTTAATTGCTTTAAATCTTTCATCTGATTTTCATTTGCTTGATATATTGTTTTCCAACCCTTCAATCTGAGTATTGTTTTGTACTTAAATGTTAAGGGTGTTTCTTGGAGACAACATATAGATGGCTAACATATAGATGACTCGTGCTTTCTTTTTTCTTTTTTTTCTTTTTTTAATCCAATTGGCCATCCTGTGCCTCTTTAGTGAAGAATTCAAACCATTTACTTTAATTAAGAGAAAAGATAAATGTGAGGGAGTTCTATTCAACTTATTTTGTGAAAGTCCAGTGATGAGTTTCATCCTTTTCACCTTTGTGGAAGCTAGGTTTTGTTCTTTAGTTTCTGGGCTTTTACTCTGATAGTGGTCCATTGTGATGATCAGTGTGGAGACTAGGTCCAAGTACTTTCCCTAGAGATGTTCTTGTTGTGGCAAATTTCCTTAATATTGCATGTCAGAAAAAGGATTTGATTTCTCCAACAATTTTGAAGCTTAGTTTAACAGGATATAAAATTCTGGGCTAAAAAAATTTTTTTAAGAATGTTAAAGATAGATGACCATTCTCTTCTGGCTTGGAAAGTTTCAATTGAAAATTTCACTGTTAGCCTGATGAATCTTCCCCTATAAGTAAATTGGTACTCACTCTTGAGTGCTTGCAGAATTTTCTCTTCTGTCTTAATTTTGGACAGGTTCATTATAATGTGTCTTGGAAATGCTCTATTTGTGTTAAGATGCTCCAGAGTTTTATATCCTTCTAAAAGGAGTGTTTTGTCCAGGTGCAGTGGCTCACACCTATAACCCTAGCACTCTGGGAGACCAAGGTGGGCAGATCGCCTGAGGTGACAGTTTCGAGACCACCCAGAGCCAGAGCAAGACCTCATCCCTAACAATGGCCAGGCATTGTGGCAGGCCCCTGTAGTCCCAGCTACTCAAAAGGCTAAGGCAAGTGGATCACTTGACCCCAAGAGTTTGATGTTGCTGTAAGCTAGCTATGACTCCATGGCACTCTACCAAGGGTGACAAAGTGAGATTCTGTCTCAAAAAAACAAACAAACAAACAAATAAAAAAAAAGTTTCAGAATCTTTAGTCAAACGTGGGAAATTTTCATTTATGATATCCTACAATAGGGCCTCCATTTCTTTGAGATATTCTTCCCCTGAGGGATTCCTATAATTCATGTTTGACTACTTCAAGAAGTCCGTAATTCTGTGAGCAAATGTTCTGCTTTCTCTCTTCTTTTCTGCCTCTTTAAATGTCTGGGTTAGCTCAAGAGCTTTATCCTCAAGTTCTGAGATTCTTCCTTCTCCATGGTCTGATCTGTTATTGATACTTTCAACTGCACCTTTAAGTTTCCTGATTGACTCCTTCAATTTCTTAAATTCTGCCATACCTTTCTATATTCTTCATATCTTTCATCCATTTATAGGTTCTGTTTTTAACCACTTTCTCATTAATTTCCTTTGTTGTTTTTGCATCCATATCTTAAATTCCCTTCCTAGCATTTCTATTATATCTTTATAGGTGGGATCTTCTGTCTTTGCTATCTCATGATCCTTTGGAGAGCTTGTTCTGTTTTGGGTTTTCAAGTTGCCAGTTCTTTTCTGATGGTTCCTCCTCACATGTGTTTCTTTCTTATTTACTTCCTTCCCTTACATTTTTCTCTTACTGCCTCCTTCAGTTTAAATTACCTCATCTCTGAGTTTAGTCATTAAAATTGCCTTTAGGTATAAGACCAAGAGGAAGAGAAAGGTAAAGAGCAAGAGGGTATAAAGGAAAGAAAAATATATAGAAAAAAACCAAACAAACAAAAAAACAAAAAAGGAGATGAAAGAAAAGAGATGAACAAATGGAAAGAATGACAGAAAGAGGAAAAGAGGGAGAGACAAGAGAAATGGTGGTGTTCCGCAGTGTGCTTTAAACCACAACCACACTCCAGGACTTTCGGTGGCCAGGCTGGTTGGGTGACTCAGGACCTCCTTACCAGCTTGGGAAAAATCAAGATCCCATGACTTCCAAATATAGCAATAAATCATCAGTATGTTACAGTAGAGACCTGCTAATACTGTCTTTCAAAAAGCCAAAGCTAGAAGGACACCCTAGACTATGAGCTTATGGCCTCCTTGAACCAGACCAATACCATGATTCCTCCCACTCCCACTCCGAGTAGATCAAGTCCATGATCCCCAGCCCTCATAGAAAAGAAAAATAAAAATAGTTAAAAAAAATAAGAGATATCTTAATCATATGAGAATTTTATGTGGATAGTAAGAGAAAAGTAGACAAATATTTATCAGAGTTGAGAAATAAAAAAAATGAAGATTAAAAGAGGTTGAAAAACTATAACTAAAGTAGAGGAACCCTTGCTATAGAAGAAAGTAAATTGAAAAAATAAAAATATATCCAAACCAAAGCAACTAAACAAAAAACAAGAGCAACTACAAACAAACAAGCAAACAAACAACAAAAAAAACCTTGAAATTGGGGGGAAAAGTGAAAAATTTATTTATATTAAATCATACTTTCATTTCTAGAATAAAGCTCACTTAATTTTGTGAATGAATTTTTTTTTTTTTTTTTGATATGCAGCTGAATGAGGTTTTCTAAGATTTTTTTGAGAATTTTTGCATCTATATTCATATGGGATATTGGTCTGTGGTTTTCTTTTTTGTTTTGTCCTTTTTAGGGTTTGGTACAGAGGTGATATTAGCTTTGTAGGATGTGTTGAGGAAGGTCCCTTCTTTTCCTGTTATGAAATAATGTCTGCAGTATAGGTACTATTTTCTTTTTAAGTCTGGTAACATTCTGGTGTGACACTGTCTGGTCTAGAATTTTTTTCATTGTTGGAAGTTTTTTTATTGTTATTTCAATTTTGTTACTTTAGCACCACACATACACACACACACACACTCTCACACACACACACACACACACAGTGTAATTAACAGATAGTGTCAAGTTGAAACCTATGAGCTCCCAATCTGGTGATTACTGTGCCTCTTTTTCATTGGCCCTTCTATCCTTCTAGTTTCTGTGTCCTGCCAGTCTATGGGAATAGAGCAGTGTATAAAATATTTGAGATAAAAAGCCTTTTGTCCAGCTTTAGCAGTTACAGGGTTTGGTTTTGTGTCTTCACCAATTCAATGCAGACTTTTGATATGTCTATGTACAATCTTTATGCTTTGGTAAATTAACAAGTGGAGAAAGTGAACTATCCCAAATTGCACAGGCCTGACCTGTGAGCCATTCATAGCATGTGGTGATTTGATAAGTGTTGACATTTAGAGGATTAATGTCACACCATCCAAGAGTACAAGAATGCCATCTCTAGAATCAAATCATAGAGTCTGATCCCAATATTGCTCTAGTATGTCACCCAGAAAAGATCCAGCACCATCACTGTTTTCAATGCAGAAAAAAAAATTTCTTTCCAGTGAATTTACTTGAACAAAAGACAGTTTTTAAGTTCTCACAGAGGTTTTTCTGTAACTAGTTGACTCATCAATAGGAGACGTGGCGTTATTATTATTATTATTTTGGTTGTGGATGTCATATGTTGTCATACATCTATCTTCTGTACTGAGTGTCCAAGGCATTTACGTTTGCAGAAACACAAATACATTCAGGTCCCTTACATAATCTAGACTGTTGGCATAACCAGAGATTATATTGATCAGTTAATGTGGCCAGGGTTTGAATTACTGGTGCAAAGGCATGCCTGGTCTGTACCTGACCTGCTAGGAAACAGTAAGGGTAAGAGACAGGAATAGTTTGAAAGAAGAATCATAGTGAAAGATAAAAGGGAGAATGGGATAGTTTGAGGTGATTTTCATTCAGCTTCCAATGTGCAATCCTTGAAGGGGGAGGTTTAAAGAAGAATTCAAAAAGATAGTTAGCAGTACCTTATAAGGACTTTCCAGTGAGGTTACAGTGCATATCTTCCTCTAAAAACTTTGAAGTTCATGTAATCTCTTGGTCAAAGAGAATGACAGGGCCTGTCAGTTGATGGAGGCCATGTTCTTTTCACCTGTCAATGATATGCTGCAACCATATTAGTTAGTGTTTACATGTAGCTAGTAAAGGTACCTAATTGTTCACTTAAATCCCAATAGTGTTTCTAGATTTTTATGTTCCACTCTCCTGAGGATTGAGGACAGGATAATCCAATCTCTGGGGAAGACTGAATGGATGTATAGAAGTTTTTTTGTTTTGTTTTTTTAATAAGAGAGTTTCCCAATTTAACAAGAGAGTAAGTTAACTTTGGACACAGTGTTATCCCTTGTCCTGCTGAGAATTCAGGTGGCCTGCAGAAGCCAGCTGGTGCTTAGCTCCTTTGCAATTTGATATGGGAAACTATGTCTAAAAGCTTCCAGTTAAGCCTTACCCAATGATCTTTTGCCCCCCAAAATGAAGGCTTGTTCACATCTAAAACTGCTTGGTAATATGCTAATGTGTATTTCTGAATTTGCTTTCAAGAAGCTCCAGTTTGCATCCCTTAAAGTCAAGATACAAAGGGTTGCAGAAACCAGCATCTCAAAGATCAACTGGAGCTACAATTGATGACCCTTTTGAGGTATTGCTAGCAACTCCCTCATTGGTCAAGCTAGAGGGACTGAAAATGTGGATTCATCATACTCAGGGAAAACTGGCTCTCTCTGAACTTAAACACAGGAAAGGGTCAGACTGGTCCTGTGAGCTATCAAGTGATCTTAGATTATTATTTCTGGCCAAGCCCACTTAGGATACATTGTAACCCTACTTTTGTAATTGTTATTATTCTGTCATTCTTGTCTTCCTTTGCTTGGAAGGACAATTCATTAGTCCAAAATTCTCAGACTCTTTCTTCTTCAGCTGATCTATCAAGATATTAGATATGTTGCCCCAAACCTCACTTACTTTATTTATTTATTTGAGGCAGAGTCTCCCTCTGTCACTCTGGATATGGCTTCATCATAGCTCACAGCAACCCCAAACTCTTAGATTTGTAATCCTGCCTCAGCCTCATGATTAGCTGACACTACAAGCACCTGCCACAATGCCCAGTTAGGTTTTTGTTTTTGTTGTTGTTTTCTGATTTTAGCAGAGACAGAGTCTTAATCTTGCTCAGGCTGGTGTCAAACTTCTGAGCTCCAGAAATCCACCCGTTTTGGCTGCCCAGAGTGCTAGGATTTCAGGTGTGAGCTATCATGCCTGGCTCAAACCACACTTTTGAATGTGTTTGAGACCCTAGTAGAGTTGTATACTGGGGAAGGGTCACTTGGTTAACGACTAGGATTCAAAAATCTCCTTGTTTCTTCTTCGCTTCTCAATGGGATATCTAGTTCTTAAAAAAATCCTTGCAATCAAAGCAATGGCAAACAAGTATATTTTCCTAATGAGGATCCACATTCCATAGCCAAAACAAGAGATTCTACCCAGGCTTCTGTGAGGTATTTCCTCTAGATGGCTGTGGCTTGGCCACGTCAGACTCTTGGTTAAAAGAAATAGCTTTGCAAACTTATCAGTCCTATCACTTTGTAACTTTTGACCCAGAGGGATATGTTTTTGTATGTCAACAAAGAGAAAGCCTTGGGCCAAATGTGCAGTAAAGAGGGAAATAATGGCTGATGTTTATAAGAATGCGTATTTCCTTCTTCTGTACATTTTCATGGGTCTCATTCTCTAAAATTGTTTTCACAAAGTTTTGTGAGGATTTGAAGTAACTGAATTACTTTTACATTGCTAGTAAGAATATAAAATAATACAGCCACTATGAAAACAGTTTGGCAGTTTCTGTGATAGTAAAGCTGTTACTCATGGTTTCATTCATGCTTTGGGGTATTTCTAACAAAGAAATTAGAACTTAGGTTCACACAAAACCTTGACTGTGAGCATTTATATCAGCATTATTTGTAGTATACTCAAACTAGAATGAGGCAAGGCATTCTTTAAAAGTGAAAAGTTAATAAACTCTGACACATATACACCATAGGATAATATTTAGTTTAAAAAGAATGAATTATTAATGCATGCAAAAACTTGAATGACTCTCCTGGGTATTACACTAAGTGGAAAAAAGCAATCCTAAAAGCACATAAAATACGATTCTATTTTTATAGTATTTTAAAAATATCAATATTTGAGAAATAAAGGATGGATTAATGATTGCCAGAAATCATGAACAAGGTCCTAGAATGAGTGAGTACTGTTATAAAAGGGCAAAAAGATGGATTATTGTGGTGCTTGGACTATTCAGTATCTGGACTGTGGTGTTTATGTGAACCTACCCATTCTATAGTATTTACACACAATATACATTCTCATGAGTACAAGTAAAACCTGAAAATTTTAAATAAGATTGATGAATTGTATAAATGTCAATATCCTGATTGCAGCACATTAAAATTCTGAAAAATGCTATCACTATGCAAAATTGGGCATAATTTACCAAAACAATGGAAATTAACCTTTCTTAATCCTTACAAATCTAATTAGAGAAAAGTTAATTTTTAAATATGCAAATGTGATTTTGAGAAAAATAATTTTGCTTAATTTAAAGGTCTTAAAATACTTTTAAATGAAATTAGTAAGTCTAAATGAAATAAAAAATAATATTTTCATAAGAAGTTCAAAAATTTACAGTCTGCAAATTAATAATGGTATAATACGTCTTAGTTACCAAGATAGAGATTCTTCTTTGAAAAAGCACATATCTTTCTCTATACACAGCTTAATTGTCAATATGAATCTTAGAATTCTATTATTATTATTGTATTTTTATATAATTTTCAAGGCCATAGTCTAGACTTGAGCTATTTTTATAGTTTAGTATTTACAGTGCAATGTTTCCAGTAGATGTTATTACCATAAACCCAGAACCGAGAAAGACTGACCCATATATAAGTAATTTCATATTTATATAAATTTGGGGACTTACTTAATTTTTAAATTAGTACAAAATTTAATGAGGAGCAAATGAAATTACTTGGAGGTGGTGCTCATCTTTAGAAATTAAAAAAAAAACTAGCATTAATAATGAAGTGTCAAAAGTCAAGACAATGAAATGATAATTATAGTAATAGCCATATTTTTAATTCTTGATAATCTATAATCTAAAGAAGTAATTTGACTTTCACAACATAGTGTCCCATCGACTTCCACAATATGGCAGTCAGTATTCTACTGGCTTGTGAGTACTACTGAGCAGCATCACTTCACCACGTGATGCTGTGGATAAGATACATTGTGAATGTGATTGGCTCTGTCACTAACATACATCCTTTCTGCTTATTCCCAGTGAATTTATTTGTGTCTGTCTTTACCTAATAGATAGTCTGTTTACTCACAAACTAAATATGTTTATAAAAAGTGAATGCCACAAAATGTTGGAAATGTACCATGTACTCCACTCTTGTCTGAATGTGAATGAGAAAATGTCTACATGCTTGACAAAAATTTGCAGCCAAGATTGAAAGAAAAAAATCTATCAGTCAGATGATGAGTTTACTGTATTTTTTCTTACCTAAATACCAACCAAAGTTGTAAGACCACATGAAGACTTTTTTTCCTCTGCAGTTAACATTGATTTAAGGTTGAATTCATTTTTATTGAACTAATGTTGTTTTTGTTTGTAACATTTCAC
Organism: Loris lydekkerianus; assembly: GCA_963574355.1. NCBI lineage: Eukaryota > Metazoa > Chordata > Mammalia > Primates > Lorisidae > Loris > Loris lydekkerianus. The sequence continues at coordinate 31,617 of CAUYPK010091076.1, forward strand.
TAATAACTTCAAAAACTTTTACTCCTAGTGTAAGCAATTAAGAATTAAGAAGGTAAATAGAAAAATGGCTTTAAAAAATTTTTAACAATATGCTTTGGTCTATGTCAAAATATTTTCATAACTTCATTTTTATCAGAAGAATTTTATGTAGTATTATTAAGCAAGAAAATTTAACATCAAATTAAAAATATATATTTTAGTTGCATTTAAACTAAATGTTGAAAAATCAATGGAGTTATATGAGAGATTTCAGTTTTAAATTGATTTTCTAATTAATTAATATAGGGATCTATTATATATAAGTGATAAATGATAGATAGATAGATGTAGATGATAGATAAAAACCTACCTACCTGTTTGCATGTATGTGTATATACATATGTGCATATGTATATACTTTTAGAATCAATGTAAGTTAGAATAATAATTAGTATTTTGTGGACATGCAGATAATAAGTGAAATAGCCCAAAATTTAATACTGAAAATTTTTCAGTAGTAGTAGAAATAAAAATCATAATTTAAAATGACTATCAGTTAATTATTCAAAGTTCAAATATTGCTATTTGAACAGTATAATTAAAATTTGACTGTTTTGATTATTTTAATTCTTAAGCACTTGACAGATATTACGAAACCTCACATAATGTCGGGATGCCAGAAGTCAGAATAAAAAAAGAAGTCTGTTAATATATGAGCTGGAGTTCGTGAAAAGACATCATGTAAATGCTGCACAGGAATCATAAACAATGTGAAACTACCCATCTTTCTTCCACATCTCCTCCTTTCTCAGCACCTCTCCCCTAACTCATCAAAAGCCTGGTCCTCCCTTAAATTCAGAGGGGTAATCAGAGGATGCCTAATTGTGAAATCTCGCTGAGATCATCAACATCCCAGATGCATTTCCTGCCCCTTTCTTTTTAAGTCACAGAAAAATAACTCTCAACTGTGAAAGTTGCAGATACTAGATGACATCACTTTTTGTCAGAGGCAAACAAACTAGAGCTGGGAGGCCATGAAGGGACAGACCTCATTCTTCCACATCTAAGTTAAAGTCTGTCTCAAGGACTTTCTAAAATAACCCCACAAAAAGCTTTTTAAGATTATGGCAATTCAGTAAGGTGTTCTTAAAAGAATGCCTGCTCAGTCATAGCATCTCCACCAAGGAGCTGATGTCTTTCTGGCTTTGAATTTCTACTATCAATGACTCTGTTTCCAAGCAGCTTATGAGAACTCGCTTTCTGCCAGTAAAACCTTCCCTTTATTCTCCTGTCCTCAAATGTGTATATGGCCTGCCATAGCTGTACATGTAGGTGTCTAGCTTATAATCTTCATTTCTAATTCCCAATGAAACTCAACATACAGATATAATTTTGCTATGATTTTGGGAGGTTAATACAACTTTGGGGTAACTGACCTCTGATTTCCCTGACCCATGAATATGAATAGTTAAATAAAAGTTGTCCATGTGCTGTGGAGGCTAAGATGCCCTTATATTGAAGAATAGAGAAGAACTTATATTCCCCATTCCACAAGATAGTATCCTTTTGTATATAAATTCATTGTCTAAATAGTGTGACCTGGCCAACCTTCAGAACTAAATATAGGCCTCTAAAATAAAATCTGTGTTTCTTAAATGTGCATTTGCCACTGCTAAAAGAGAAATCTTGTGGAAGTTTAGTAAAAATGCTGACTTTGAGGTTCATTTCAGTACTACGGAATTGGAATCTGAGACTCGGTAACAGACACACATTATGAACAAACAATCCTGCAATTTATTTGACGTTTCCTGATTTGAAATAGAGTTTTCAAAAACACAGCAACTTGGGTTCAAAATAACCAGGTTGCACAGGACAAGCATTTATTTTATTAGTTTTGAACAACATTAATTCAAGAAAAGAATGAAGTTGTGCTTTTTATGTGGCAGTTTTCCAAATGTTTTATAAAGATTGCAGGAATGAAAATGTATTTTCTTTTCATCTCTCTGATTGTGAGTATAATTAACTCATGGTCTCAGATGCTGCATTCTGTAATTCGTCATCACATGTGTGAAAAATCTGCACTTCCCTGGGCTTCTCCCAGAGAATGTTAAATGTGACAAGAATACTAAATAGTCCTCGAGAGACACAGGACACTTTGATGAGTGAATTTGGCTTTAGATTCCCCATTTACTTTGCCAAAACAATCGTTGTGTTGTGCCATAGTCTTCATGGTACTACACCAAAGTCTAAGTATATTCCTACCTGTCCTTTTCTCTTTCCCTTTCCTCTTTACAAACCTTAGATCAGAAGTCTGATAACATTACTAGGATTCTCCGGCTATCTCCCATTTGTCCTGGCCTATGGAGCACTATTTTGGCATTAGTTTCTCCGTGGATCCAGTTAATTTAATCCTAAAATAGATGAAAAAGCACTATAATTATCTCTATTTCACAGAAAAGGAAAATGGTATTTTTAAAAACAGTTTTTGGAGTTTATGCTCTTATTTAACATACTGCGTTACAGTTATTATTTGTTGATTAAAAATAAGTAAATAGAAACAAGAAAACAAAAAGAATATGTTCTGCTATTACTTACTGGTGGTTATAAAAAGTGAACCCACTAAACAGTATACTTTAAGTTGCTGTAATTTCTGGTAGTGACAAAATAGTTTCTTTTGAAATAATTCATTTAAGTAAATTAAGAAATTTTTAAAAGTAGAAAGTGAATCATTTAAAGAGTATCTGACAGATATGAAAACAATTTCAAAAGATCTTTATGTGATTGAATTTTGAGTATTAGCCTTGGGGAGAAATATTTTTAAATACTAATTTTAATATTTCCTAAAAGTTCTGTCTTTCTTAATAACAGAGTAACTTACATATGATAATTATAAAATATGAAACAAGTGTTTTTATACATTAATTAGAGAATAACACAAGTTAGATGGAAACTACTGGGGAATTAATGTTGATTAATCACAGAAAAAGATTTTATCTAAAAAGAAGCCCAACTCAGTCTTTCCAGGGTGAGTTAGACTCAGAAAAATAAACCACTGCACCTGGGAAATGAGAAGTCTTAGAAAGGAGAGAACTATATGCATTGCTTTGATTCCTAAATATAAATCTACAAAAATTTCACAATTATCCCTAAAATAATGTGTTTAAACATTACAACTAGTCTGTGATGTGAGAGACAAGCCACAAACACTTTTGAAAGGTTAAGATAAACCTGAAATTTAATTGCTTACCAAGAAGGAAATTTTCAATTTAAATCTGACCATATGAATTGTGTCCTACAACAAAAGAACAAACAGGCAAGCAAAAAACTCTGGAACAATATAACAAAACCCAGAGTCCTCACAACAAAAAGAATACCTTTAATATCCACAAGACTGCTTAGTAAGTAATTTTTTAAAGATAAACAACCAGGAAAATTTAACCCAATGCTTTAGAGAAGTTGAATAATTAGAAAATATGTCAATAAAATCACCTACCTAGAAACATAGAATATGTAAATATTGCAACAAAATTCCAAAGAAACATAGAGTATATAAATACTGCAAAGAAATTTCAAAGAAATATTGCAAAGTATATAAATGATGCAAAGAAATGAATAGAGCCCCAGAGACCTGTAGGAAAATATCAAAACATGTAAAATGTATCTATTTACTTTTTTAAGAGGTAAGGTTGGAGAGAGAATAGAGCAGAAAAAATACATTTGTCAGGTTTGTTGAAAGTGATACATTTAAAGTGTCAAGAAGCACAAAAAGGTAAAGGCAGGATCAAACCATGGCTAGGAACATAGTTATAACACTTCTAAAAAGCAAAGGTAAATAGAAAGTCTATTGAAGTCTTAAGAAGACAGGAGGGGAACCCAACACGTATACCATAATAATGACAGTGACTGCTGTCTCCTTATCCAATTCTGAGGAGGTAAGACTATCGGGCCATATCTTTATATTATTTAAGGAAAAAAATTAACCTCCAATTCCATATCCATGAAAAAGTATAATGTAATAAAAATTTAAGAATATGTTAGCAACAGATCCACACTGGAAGGAACGTCAACAGCTGAGTGGAAATAATTTCAGATGGATAATTTAATATGGGAAGGAAAAAATATGATTCTTCATTTATATTTTTGTCCCCCTTTTTCCCAATGCATAAGATTAAGTTCAAAATGTAATATAAAAGTATGATATTTATAACATACGTAGCTCCACTGCATAAAAGATACTGTAAATATAATTACAAGTTTCACATTTTCTTTATTTCATGTGATACAGTATGTTAAATAAAATGAGAAATTTTAGAGATAATTACTGCAATGTCTAAGAAACCTCTACAAATAATAACAAGCACTATAATAATAAAGCTAACAGATCTCAGGTAAATAAAAAGTTATGTTGACATAATGTTGTATAGATGAATGTTCACAGAACATTCATATAAGCTTCCAAGCTAGAAATGACTCAGATGTACTTCGAGAGTGGATTGGCTAAACAAGTGCAGTATACCCACACATTAGAACATCCCTCAGTATCACTAAGAAAAGAACTGTTGATAAACCTAGAAATGTTATTCTCTAGAGAATTATATTGAATGAAAGCACCCAGTCACCAAAAGCTCAAAGTTATAGAAATAGAGTAGAATTGCAGAGCAAATCAGTGATTGTCAGGAATCAAGGATAGGAGCTGATGAAAAGAACATATACCTTTAAAAAAATAAACAAAAAAAGTATTCAATGACAGAATTGTTTGGATTTTTCACTGTATTCATATCAATGTCTTGAGTTTAATAGCATATTACAGTGCTGTAATTTGGGGAAACTGAAAAGGGATACAAGAGATTTTGATATTATTAGTATTGTTTGTTTTATTTATTTATTTATTTATTTATTTATTTTTTGAGACAGAGCTTCACTCTGTTCCCCTTGGTAAAGTGCTGTGGGCCTTGTAGCTCACAGCAACCTCAAACTCTTGGGTTCAACTGATTCTCTTGCCTCAGCCTCCCAAGTAATTGAGACTACAGGTGCCTACTACAACACATGGCTATTATTCGCATGGCTATTGTTTCCATTTTTTGAAAAGATGAAAATAATCTCACTCTTGCTTGGGCTGGTCTCAAATTCCTGAGCTTGAGAAATCCACCTACCTTGGCTTCCCAGAGTGTTAGAATTACAGATGTGGGGCAATGTCCTTAGGTTTATATTATTTATTTATTATTTTCTTTTCGTTTCTTTCTTTCTTTCATTTATTTATTTATTTATTTATTTATTTATTTATTTATTTATTTATTTATTGAGAAAAGGACCTTTCTCTGGAATACAGTAGAGGCATCATAGTTCACTGAAACCTTTAACTCCTGGGCTTCAGTCATCCTCCTGTCTCAGCCTCTTGTGTACTGGGCTGCAGGCACACATAAAAATGCCTGACTAATTTTTGTCTTCTTTCTTTCTTTCTTTCTTTCTTTCTTTCTTTCTTTCTTTCTTTCTTTCTTTCTTTCTTTCTTTCTTTCTTTTTTTTTTTTTTGTAAAAACATAGTCTTGCTTTATTGCTCAGGCTGGTCTCCAAGCCTTGGCTTCAAGCAATCCTCCCACTTTGGCCTTCAAAGTGCTGGGATTACAGGTGTGGGTGGCCCACAACTCACTCATTGGTACTTTTTCTTATATAGGAATCTATATTTATCTCAGAATAAAACATTCTGTTGAAAATTTCAATAGCATAGGCTTACAGCCTCCTGTCTCCAGTGAAAGCAGAAACAGTGAAAAGGAGAAATAAGAAATAGTTGCCATAAAATGGCAGATATAGGTCCAACTGCATAGTTACATAAAATATAAGGACTATGAAGCACAGGAAGATCATAAACTAAGAAGTGAATTTGGCTGTACTTGCAAAGGCTTAATTTTTAAAAGAAAAATCCTAAGTAATCTACAAACAAATACTAGAGTACCTGCGTGGAAATAGAATTGCAGAATAAAAAAAGAAAGTGAAATTAGAATTTTAACTTAATTTTATTAAATCATAACTGTATACATTTATGAGGGACAATGTGATGATTTGATAAACAACGTGGAATGCTTAAATCAAACTGATTAACCTAACCATGACCTCACTTACTTATTTTTTGTGGAAGACATTTATAATATACTTGTAGTTGTTTTAAAATGTACCTTTGCATTGTGCACATTAGGTGAGATCCTACCAAATATCCTCCCTCCACTTCTCCTCTCTTCTCCCCTTCCCTCTCCCTCCACTCCCCTCCTTCTTTTTGGGTTATATTTGTGTTTTATCATTCGTATCAATGTGTAAGTGATGATAGATTGGTTTAATAATAGTATTGAGTGCATTGAATACTTTTCCCCCCACTCTTGAGGTACTTTACTAAGAAGAATATGTTCCAGCTCCATCCATGTAAACATAAAAGATGTAAACATCGTTTTTATGGCTGCCCAGTATTCCATGGTATATATGTACTACAATTAGTTTATCCATTCATGGGTTAATGGGCATTTGGACCACCTCCATGACTTGGTAATTATGAATTGGGCTGTAATGAACATTCTGGTGCAAATGTCTTTTTTATAAAATGATTTTTACTCATCTGGGTAGATACGTAGTAATGATATTGAAGGATCAAACAGTAGGTCAACTTTTATTTAGTTCCTTGAGAATTCTCCATGTTTCTTTCCAAAATGTCTGTATTAGTCTGCAATCCAACCAGCAGTGTAGGAATGCTCCCTTCTGTCCACATCCAAGCCAACATTTGCAGACTTGGAATTTTGTGATTTGGGCTAATCTTACTGGAGGTGGGTGATATCTCAAAGTGATTTAAATTTGCATTTATCTGATGATTAAAGATGATGAGCATTTTTTATGTGTTTTTTGGCCATTTGCCTGTCATCTTCAGAGAAGTTTCTGTTCAAGTTTCTTGCCCACAAAGAAATGGAATGTTTGTTCTTTTCTTATTGATTAATTTGATTTCTCTGTAGATTCCAGTTATCAGAACTTTGTCAATATCATAAATGGAAAAAAGTTTCTCCCATTCTAAAGGCTGTCTGTTTGCTTACTTGCTGTGAAGAAGCTTTTTAGCTTGACAAGATCCCAGTAACATATTTTTGGTGTTACTTCAATTGCAGAGAGGGGGAGTGGGTTTCTCACAAAATATTTTCTCAGGCCAATATCTTCATGCTTTTTTTCCTGTATTCTCTTCTAGTATTTATATAGTTTCATGCTTAATTTTAAATCTTTTATCCACTGAGAATCAATTTTTGTTGGTGACAAAAGGTGAGGATCCATTTTCACTCTTCTACAGGTTGCTAGCCAGTTCTCCCAGCACCATTTGTTAAATAGAGAATCTTTTCCCCAATGTATGTTTTTATTATGCTTACCAAAGATCAAACAATGGTATGTGGCTGAATATTTTTGTTAGTCTTCACAAAGATCAAATGATGAATGTGGCTGGGTTCATCTCTAGATTCTCTATTCTGTTCCAAGTACCTATATCTCTATTTTTATGTCAATACCATCCTATTTTGATCACTTAGATTTGTAGTATAATCTGAAGTCTGGCAATGTGATGACTCCTAATTTGTTTTTATTTATAAGTAATGCATTGACTATTCAAGGATATTTCTGATTCCATGTAAAACAAAGTACTATTTCCTTAAGTTCTTTAAAGTATAACATTGGTGCTTTGATAGGGATTGCATTAAATCTATAGATTGCTTTGGGTAGTATGGACATTTTAACAATATTGATTCTTCCCATTTGTAAACATGACATATTTTTCCATTTGTTAAGATCTTCAGCTATTTATTTTCTTGGGGTTTCATAATTCTCATTATAGATATCTTTCCATCCTTCGTTAGATAAATTCTCAAATATTTCATCTTCTTTGGCACAACTGTAAAAGGTATTGAGTCCTTGACTATAATTTCAGTTTGACTATTGTTGGTGTATATAAAAGCTACTGATTTTTAAATATTGATTTTGTATCCTAGGACACTACTATATTCCTTGATCACTTTTAAGAGCTTTGTAGTTGATTTCCTGGGGTTTTCCAAGTATGAGATAATGTCATCTGTGAAGAGTGAAAGTTTGATTTCCTCTGACCCCATTTGGAAACCTTTGTCTGATTGTGATGGTTAATAGCAGTAGAGACAGTGGGCATCCTTGCCTAGTTCCTGATATGAGAGGAAATATTTTCAATTTTACTCCATTCAATATGATATTGACTGTGGTTTGGTATATACAGCCTTTATTAGTTTAAGAAATGACCCATCTAAGCCTATTTTTAAAAATGTTCTGATCATGAAAGGATCCTGGATATTATCAAAAGCTTTTTTTCCATCAATGGATGAAATCATATGGTCTTTGTTTTTTTATTTTATTTATGTGCTGTATTATACTTATAGATTTATGTATGATGAACCAACCTTGTAATCCTAGGATAAAACCAATTTGATCATGATGTATAATTTTTTTGATATGTTGTTTTGGTATGTTCTGTTTGCTAGGATCTTATTGAATATTTTTGCATCAATATTTATTAATGCTATTTGTCTATAGTTTTCTTTCTTTGTTGGGTCCTTTCCTTATATGGAGGTCAAGGTGATACTTGCTTCATAGAATGTGTTGGGGAGGATTCCTTCTTTTTCTATGTTTCGGAAAAGGTTATGTAATATAGATACTAGTTCCTCTTTGAAGATTTGGTAGAATTCTTATGTGAAGCCATCTGGTCCTAGACTTTTCTTTTTTGGGAGAGTTTATATAGTTGACATTTTTCAGTGCTTGATATAGGTCTATTTAGCATTTCTAAATCTTTGTGGCTGAGTCTGGGTAGGTAGTGTGCTTCCAAGTATTGGTCCATTTCATCCAGATTCTCATATTTCTGAGAATAGTTTTTTTTGTAGTGATCATTAAGAATTTTTGAATTTCTGTGGTAACTCTTGCAATTTCTCCTTTATTATTTCTGGTTAGTCTAGCCAATGATTTATCAATTTAATTAATCATTTAAAAGAAGCAAACTTTTTGTTTCATTGATCTTCTGAATGATTCTTTTGTTTTCAATTTCAATTAAATGTTTTTTGAGACAGAGTCTCACTATGTTGCCCTTGGTGGAGTGCCATGGCATAATAACTTACAGCAACATCAAACTCCTGGGCTTAAGTAATTCTCTTGCCTCAGCCTCCCAGTAGCTGGGAATACAGGGGTCTGCCACAACACTCAGCTATTTTTTTCTTGCAGTTGGCCCAGGCTGGGTTTGGACCCACCAGCCTCGGTGTATGTGGCTGGAGCCATAACCACTGTGCTATGGGCACTGAGCCAATTTCAATTAATTATATTCTAATTTTGGTTATTTCTTTTCTTCTGCTGTGTTTGGGGTTTGCTTATTCTTCTTTTTCCAGTTGCTTTGAGATGACCTAGGTTGCTAACTTTCTTTTTGTTTTCTTGATGAAGGCTCCTAATGCTATACATTTTCTTCTTAGGAGTGACTTTGCAATATCCCACAGGTTTGATAATTTGTGTATTCATTATCATTTTGTTCCAAAATTTGGTGATTTCCTTCTTAATCTCATCTTAATCTCATCATTCAGCTTAACATTATTTAATATCCAAGACTTTGGTTTTAGTATGAAGATTTCTGTTGCTGTTAAGTTCAACTTTTATTCTGTGAAGGTCCAAGAAGCTACAAGGAATAAATTTTATTTTTAAATTTGTTAAGATTAGACTTGAGTCAGAAGATATTATCAATTTTGGAGGATGATCTGTGAGCTGATGAGAAGAAGGTGTATTCAGTTTTGTTAGGATTAAATGTTCTATAGATGTATGTTAAATCCATTTGCTCCAGAGTCATACTTAAACCCATTATGTCTTTGTTTAGTTACTTCTTGGAGGATCTATCCAGAACTGACAAAGGAGTATTAAAATCTCCAACTATTATAGTGCAGGAAAATATCAAGTTGTTCATATTTGTGAGGGTTTGCTTTATAAATTAGCAAGCATTCAGGTATGGTACAAAAAATGTTAATTATTGAAATTTCTTCATGATGAGTGCTTCCCTTGACAAATACAGAGTGTCCATCCTTGTCTTTCCTTGTCTTTATTGGTTTAAATACTATTGTATCTGCAAATAAAATTTCAACCCCTGATTTTTTTTCTGATTTCCATTTGCCTGTATTATAGATGTCTATCCCTTTACCCTGAGCCTTTTTTATCCTATGGGGTAGTAAGATGAGTCTCTTGTAGGCATCAGATACCTGGCCTGAGTTTTGTATCCAGCCAGTCAATCTCTGCCTCTTTTAATTCACATTAACATTAATTCAGTTAATTTAGTTAATTCACATTAACTGAGAGAATCGAGAGGTACGGTAGTGTTTTTGCCATCAAGTTTTTCAAAGGTCCAGTGCATATTTTTAATCCTTTCACCATTGTGGAAGTTAAGTTTTGTTTGATAAATTCTGGGTGAGTTTACTTTGGTGATAGACCATTGTGCTGGTCATTATAAAAAGTGATTCTGAGTATTTCCTGGAGAGCTAGTTTAGTTATGGCACATTTGCTCAATGTGTGGATATCAGTGAAGTATTTGATTTCTCCATCACAAATGAAACTCAATTTAGCTGGATATAGAATCCTGGGATGAAAATTGTTTTCTTTTAGAAGATCAAAGGTCAATCTTCTTCCTCTGGCTTCAAAATTTTGGATGAAAAACTGCAGTCATTCTAATATTTATTCCTTTGTAGATAATGCTTTTTTTTTTTTTTCGCCTAGCTGCTTGCAATATTTTCTCCTTTTTATTAACTTTGGCAAAGTTAATTACAATATGCCTAGGATATTCTTTATTTGGATTGAGTCTTGCTGGGGTTCTGAAAGTATCTACTATCTGAATTTCTGTACCTCTTGAAATGCTTGGGAAATTCTCTTCCATAATATCTTGGGGTAGAGCATTTGTACATTTAAGACCATTCTCTTCTCCTTCAGGAATTCCTATAAGTCAGATGTTTGATCTTTTGGAATGATCCCACAACTCCCTTAGGGAATTTTCTGTTCTTTTCCATTTTCCTGTCTTTTTGAATGATTGAGATTGTTCAAAAGACTGTCTTCAATTTCTGAGATCCTTTCTTCTGCCTGATCAACTATATTTGAGAAATTCTACTGTATTCTGAAGCTCCTCAAATAACTTTTTTATTTCCTTGAGCTCTGCTATATCTTTTCTCTTCATGTTCATATCCTTGGTGACTTTGTCTTTGAATTCATTAATTTTTTGAACTACTCTTTGTATTCCTACTTCCATCTTTCCTCCATTCTATTCATCTTATTTGCCATCCATATTCTGAAATCTATTTCTGACAATTCAGTCAATTGTTTATGAATAGCATCTTCTATTGTATTTCCTTTGAGCATCTTCTGTTGTATCTCCTTTGTCATTTCTTGACAGAGTTGATCTACTCTAATTATTCATGTTGCCAAAGTTCTTCCACTCATTCTGCCTAATGAGTTTTCTTGCAATTTGGCTATTAAAACAGGTAGAGTGAGATTGGGGCCCTAGGAGGTGGAGTTAACCAGCTATTTACCAATGAGATGGGGCTTATGATTTTGGTTTTTCCCTTACAGCCTTATGAAGGTCCCTTTCAGAGCTGTAGCCAGAGACTCTGAAGATCTGCTTGGTGAGATAGTACAAGCTGGCTCTGTCTTGAAGTCAGCCAGCCTCTACCCAATCCTAACAAGTCACAGTAGTAGGCTAAAATCTCAGCTGAGGAGAAAAAGAAGCAACTGCAGTGCCCCACAGTTGGAGGGGAGAACAGCGACATCTGGAGGAGGAGAATCAGTTCTTCTCCACTACAAAACAATTGCCACTCAATCATGGAAGGTCCCCAGTGGACAGCCCAGGTCAACAGTTCTAATCAGATTGTCCCAAGCAGTACAATCAGTTCTTAATAGGGAGAGTTCAAAGCTGCACAAAGAGAGCTTAACAGGGAGAGTCTCCAGCTGCACAAAGTAGAAATCCACAGGCAGTTATATCCTGCAAACCTGAGGTGATAGAGCCTGGACCCTTCTGGTAAGCAACTGAGTCAGAAAAGATTGCCCTCCATACACCATTGCAGCATGTCTCTCTCTCTCTCCCAGGTGTCCTTCTCTTCCTGTGCTCCCCAGCTTCCACTTGAGTCACTGTTTCCACACTGCTGTCCCACAACCCAGAAAATGCCCAGAGCTCTCAGGGAGTTGCCAAACATGCTGGGCTCTGCAGAGGGCAGACCTTCAGACTGCCAGGCAATGAGGAAGGGTGGACTGGGAGTTCAGAATTGCAGGCAAAATATTTGTTCAATTTTATGCCAGGCGGCATGATTCCTAAGCTCACAAGTGGGGCCTCCCTAGAGAAGGAGGCCTGGTGTTTAAAAGCTCTCTTCTGTGGGGTAAAATTAGAGGACTTTTGTTCCCTGCTCACTTGTGGAGAGCCCACAGTGAGCCTTCCACTTAGAGGAGGGGTCTCTCATCTTCTTGGTTACAGGCTTTGTGTCTGGAATTTGTTTTCTTAGATCCTCTTTCTTGTAGTCACAGCATGCCTTAGCAGAGGTGATATGCACTTGTTTATCTTATTTCTTAGCTCAGCTCCCCACCTTCAGCTTCACTGAGTCTACTTCTGTCCAGAATCTCTCCTTATGAACAGGATCCTCTGGCAAAAGTTGCCTCTAATCGACTATTTTTCTTCATCCTTACTAAAATTACAATTTTATAAGGCTATTTTAAATCATTGTATAAAGTAGTTTACAAATTAAAATCCTATAAACAATATATAAAAGCAAAATATGCCATTGATCTGATGTTCTCAAAACAGTGACATTTTCAAAATTTGAAATTATATCAAATAAATAGAACATATTTTATTTTAATTTTCATTTGCTTGAATATAGTGAAGTGGCTCTGTTCTTTGTGTTCTGATTAGCCCTTATTGTTTAAGTCTCTGAAGTGCATGTTCATATCTTGTTTACTCTGAAAATTTTGTGACTTGCTTCCTATGGTGAATAGGATAAACTTCTATAGAAGTCCTACGCACACTATTAATTTTTTGGCATATCCTAATTGCTGATTACATTATTCTTTTAAATGCATTTTCAAGTCCTTTTATCTATTTTCACCATTTTAGTTATAATTATAGAAACAAGGAATATTCCAATATGATATTAGATTTATCTAATTTTACCCTGCTGTTTTAATTATTTCATTTCATATATTTGGGATAGTTTTATTTAGATACATAACTATTTTAATTGTTTCTATCTTCCTGGTAAAAGGAATTTTCTATAATTATGCAGTGATCCTTGATAATTAATTCTTATTTTTTTCTTAAACCAGACAAATATCCAATATTTTGGTTCTCATTTGCTTAATATATGTTATGAACTAAATTGTGTCCCTCCAAATTTCACATGTGTACATTTTAATCTCTAATATGATTGCATTTTATAATGGGAACTATAGGAGGAATTTAGGAAATGAGAATGGAGCCTTATGCTGGAGAGGAACAGGGAAATAATTCGACATCAAGTGAACCTTCTAGCACCTTGATCTTGGACCTCACCACCTCCAAAACTATGGAAAATAAAATGTTGTTCTTTATAAATCTCTCAGCCTGTAGTATTCTCTTAAAGCAGCTCAGATGGAGTAATTTAGTGGACTATACTAAGAAGTTTCCCAATGTCCAGATTTCGTTTTAAACCAAATTAAGAATTTAAAATTAAAATGTAAAGACTGTACTCCTTTGTCCTAAACATCACACTTTAGATGTTTGGGGATTTTTGTTTTGTTGTTGTTGTTGTTGTTGTTGTTGTTGTGTGTGTGTGGATTTTTGGGTACTTGTTACTTCCTTTCTTCTACCTCTTCCCATATAAATATTATCAAAAATTTAGTTACAGGTAGAGATATACCCTTTTATAAATTATTTTTGCTTCATACATTTGTTTATTCACAACTATTTTCTATATTCCATAGTGTTCTTACAAAGTTTTTTTTTTTCCTTCCTTAATTACTTCTATTAAGGTAATTTCCTGAGGCTTGACCAAAGAACCTGGCTATGGAACTTCTCACCTAGGGTTGCACCTTCCCATTTGCCAGCGCTGTCCTTGACGAATCTTAGATCCCTCAAATACAGGTCTTCAATCAGCTATGGTCTGCAGATCAGCCCTAGGATGGGAAGTAGCACTTGGCAGGCCTCAAACCCATCCTGTTGCATTGCTCAGCTGTGCAGGTGATAGCCATCTTGTCAATATCCTCCTAGGTAAACATCCTACACTTAGCTGCTACTCATCTTCCTCAATTGCCTTTATTGAGGACATAGTGGTATTTGACTCTCTCTGTGACTTTTGGCACAATCTCAGTTTAAGTGTACCATCTTAAAGGAAAATTCTTCAGTTCAAGTTCTTTACTTACACCTGTTTTTCCATTTGGTTGTCTCCCTCCACTCTTCTGTATCTTAACACTGTCAGAAGCAAAGACCAATAAATCTAAATTTTAGTTCAGAGCAGTTAATATCAATGCTTCCTATAGTTGTGAAGTTTGGATTGTTACTTGAAACTGTGAGAGTTAACTATATGCAGTTTTGTTTTTCAGTGGAGGAGCCTAAAGTTAACATGAATCTTCCTGACTACCCACTCCACTGCCTTGTGAAAATTACTTTGTAGAAACAATGACCTTATCTAAATCATGTCAGTTCATGTCACTACTTTGTCCAGAAGGGGCTTAATGCTTGTGTTGAATTATGTTATTTTAAAATTGTTCTCAGCCTTGGACTGGTATACCTAATTACTTTTCAATACATTTGTTAAACCATAAAAAAAAAAAAAAGATAATTTCCTGAAATTACATTCTGAAATCTCTATATTTAAGATTACATTTATTGTGCCTATGCATTAACTAATCATTCATCTGGGTTTAAAATTTATATTTTGTATTAATTTCTTTTTAATTTTTAAGCACATTATATGGTATTCTTTCCATATGTTTTTCCTAAGAAGTATGCAATACCTATGATTTTTCTTACTATGACCTTTCTTTATGTAGTAAGCAAAATAATGCCCTCCCAAATTTTCAGACCCTAATTCTCAGAATCCATGAATATATATTAAACAGCCAAAGACAATTAAGGCTACAGATGTACTAAAGGTTGTTAATCAGCTGATATGAAAAAATCGTATTACACATTATTCTTAGCAAAGTATCACAAGAATGGAGAAGCTAGAGTCCTATGTACTTAATTCTGATAATGAAGACAATTAATGATCTAGTACTTGTTTGGAGATGGGGAAAGGGGAGAGCAGAGAAAGGTAAGGAAGGAGGAGGTGGGGGTCACAGTGTGTGACACACCTTTTATGTGCAGGACGCAATATAAGGGGGATTTTACCTAACAAATGCAATCGATGTAACCTGGTTCTTTGCACCTTTGTGAATCCCCAACAATTAAAAAAAAAAAGAAAAGAAAATTTTCTAGTTATACAGGCATGCCCCAAGATAGCCTGAAGGGTCCTTACAAGTGGAAGAGAGAAGTAGAAGAGTAGGTCAGAGTGATTAGTAAGGGAAGGACCCAACCGACCATTGCCTGCCTTAAAGAAGGAAGAGGGGGAGAAAAAATGCAGATAGACTCTAGAAAGGCAAGGGAATAGATTATCCATAAAAACCTCCAGAAGAAATGCAAGTCTACTAACATCTTTGTTGATTTTAGCTCAGTGAGATATTTTGTCAGTCTCTGAACTCCAGAACTAAAAGGTAAGGAATATGTATTTATGACACTATGTTTATAAGTTACTAAAGCAGCCACAGAAAACTAATGTACCCTCCAGTGTTTTCCAGATTCTTTGTCATTAATGTTTGAAAATTTTACTGTAATATTTTGTGTGTTTTCTGTTACCTGTCCAGTTTGACAATATATGGTCATTTTTGTACAAACATTTTTTACTATATATTCTCAAACATGCAGGAATATAGTAAAGGTTGAGAGTAAAAAAAAATTAGTAGATTGGCCAGATTGTCCAAATCTAACAACTACCCTCTGGAGCCGAGATTTTAGTACACTGTAATATAACTCAGCTGATACTGAGCACACTCGCATGGGGCTGCTATTTTTCTGTATTTCACTACAATCTCAAAGATCCTTCAGTAGCATACTTGAGGTGAAAAAAGGATGAAAGGAAAATATAGAGCAAAATCATAGGAAACCCCTTTCTTATGTAAATATAAGGAAGGAAGAAAAAGTAAGGAAAGACCAATACATAACTGAGGCATGGTTGAGAAGGATTATCCTGACAAGTAGGCTAGAAGATATCATTGGGCTAGGCCCTTTTCTTGTTAATCTAAGAACATTCTTCTTTTTTTATTTATTAGCTCAGAAATAATTTAAGAAACTTTAAATGATATTATTAGAATTGTTCTAGTACAAGAATAAAGAGTATCACCTTACTTTACCAATGTCTTTAGAGTCAAATTACTGACAAATATATCAATATAGAGCATATCATTAAAGATGAATGACTTGGTACTTATGCATCATATTTAAAAAAAAATTTTGTTACCATTTAATTACATAAACTTTTGATAAACCTTTGTCCAAAAGCCCCCTTTATATTTTTCAATTGACTACTTAAACAAATTGTGGATACCATTTGTAATGTAATAAAATCTATGAAGAACGTTTGTGTCATATTCTTTCATCTATGGTGCTATAACCTAGCAGGAAATTGATGGAGAGCCTCATGAGCCTGTCAGCTAGATGCAGTTGCAATTTAATTCCTTCAGTCTTTTATCAGTTATAATCCATTTACAAGAAGGAAGTTGAGATTTAATCAAGCTGGCCTTTGAAAATATTTTATGTTTGAGTTCAATATATTTTTAGAACACAATTGAATTTTATTATAAAAGCAAAGATTACAAAAGTACAGTGCACATTAAAATATGGAGAAGACTTACTATAATAGGAGTGGAAATATATTCACAGATAATTTTTTTTCATTTATTGTGCTCCATATTTAAAAGATGATACTGACACACGTATATTATTCAAAATAATGAACTTCAAATGTGATAAGAAACAGATATTCACTTACAAAAGTGATAAAAACTATAGCCTAATTTACTCAAACTGTACAAAAGTAATGCCCATTAAAAAAAAAAAAAAAAAAAAAAAAAAAAAGGGCCAAGTAACAGCTTCCCTGCAACTGGGCATGGCGAGTCTGGGGAGACAAGACTCCAGGTATCTCTGGCCAGTGGGATCTGCCTATGATCATCCCTTTGAGGATACAGGGAGCCAGCAAGGGACTTCTGGACCCCAGGAGGAGGACAAAAACAGTGGAAAACTGGCAA
>CAUYPK010091079.1:0-53347 GCA_963574355.1 Loris lydekkerianus
ATACAGATGATGAAAACAATGAAGGAAATTGCTGAGAAAGTGGAAAATAACCAAAAGGAAATCCAAAAACAGAATCAAATAAGAGATGAATGATATGAAGAATATAGAAAGGATATAACAGAGCTGAAGGAATCGAAGCAATTAGGGAACTTAAAGATGCGATAGAAATATCAACAACAGATTAGACCATGCAGAAGAAAGAATCTCAGAGGTAGAGGACAAAGCTCTTGAGATAGTTAAAGAGGCAGAAAAGAAGAGAGAGAAAGCAGAACGTTCAATGACAGAATTATGGGACTTTATGAAGCGTTCAAACATATGCATTATAGGTATCCCAGAAGGGGAAGAAATATGCCCCAAAGGAATGGAAGCCATACTAGAGAATATTATAAATGAAAATTTCCCAAATATCACCAAAGATTCTGACACACTCCTTTCAGAGGGATATTGGACCCAGGTTGCCTCAACTCTAATAGAGCTTCTGATGAACCTGTCCAAAGTTAAGACAAAAGAAAAGATTCTTCAAGCTGCCAGGAGTAAGTGCCAATTGACCTATAGGGGCAAATCCATCAGGGTGACTGCAGACTTCTCTAATGAAATTTTCAAGCCAGAAGACAATGGTCATCTACCTTTAATCTAAACAGAACAATTTCCAGCCCAGAATTCTATATTCCACTAAGCTAAGCTTTAAAATTGAGGGAGAAATCAAATCATTTACCGATATACAAAAAACACTGAGGAAATTTGCCACAACAAGACCAGCTCTACAGGAAATACTTCAAACTGTTCTACACAC
Source organism: Loris lydekkerianus (assembly GCA_963574355.1). Classification (NCBI taxonomy): domain Eukaryota; kingdom Metazoa; phylum Chordata; class Mammalia; order Primates; family Lorisidae; genus Loris; species Loris lydekkerianus. Next base: position 794 of record CAUYPK010091079.1, read on the forward strand.
TGACCATCACAATGGATCAACAGCAAAGCAAGCACCCAGAAATTAAAGGACAGAACCTAGCTTCCACAATGATGCAAAAGATCAAACTAAGCAATGGACTTTCACAAAATGAGATGAATAGAATGCTACCACACTTATCAATTACCTCAGTAAATGTTAATGGCTTGAATTCCCCACTGAAAAGGCATACATTGGCTGATTGGACTAAAAAACACAAGCCATCCATTTGCTGTCTGCAGGAAACACACTTAGCCTCAAAAGACAAATTAAAAACTCAGAGTTAAGGGTTGGAAGACTATTTTTTCAGGCAAACAGAATTCAGAAGAAAAGAGAGGCTAGAGAGACTAGAGGCTCAGCAGCAAACCTTAGGCCAGAGGCCTTAGGTAGAGACTACCACAATGCCCAGCCTTTTTTTTTTTTTTTTTTTTTGAGACAGAGTCTATGTATGTCACCCTGAGTGCTGTCGTGTCACAGCTCACAGCAAGTTCATGCTCTTGGGCTTAAGCAGTTCTCTTGCCTCAGCCTCCCAAGTAGCTCGGACTACAGACAACTGTTGCAGTTGGTTGCAGTTGTTGTTTAGCAGGCCCAGGCTGGGTTCTAATCCCCCAGCCTTGGGGCACGTGGCCAGCGCTGTAACCACTGTGTTACAGGTGCTGAGCCTGATCTTCTCGTTCAGTATCTTCATTTTCCGGGGCTAACGATGGAGAAAGTTGAGGAAGCTTAATGATTCGTGTCCTACCGGGTCCCATTATGTCTGGTACATAACAGATGCTAAAAAGACATATATTGAAGGAATGGGTGATAGAAAGATTGAATTTATTTTGTCTGTTGCCTCCTTCAGATGTGTTGATGGAGTGGAAAAGAAACCCAGTTTGGAGGCCGGAGACCTGGAATCTATGTCCAGATCCTGCCTTCGACTCTATGTTCTTGGGCAAGTCTCTTTTTCCTTCTGTGTTCCAGTTTCCCTTCACTAAAAGGAGGAAGAACAGGCTGGACATGAGACCTCTAAAAACCTGGGTTTTCAGGCAGAAGCACTTTAGCGTCTAGGGATGGTGGTGGCGCCACGACTGGAGGTGCCCAGGACGTGGGACCCTCCCTTAGAGAGCTCCCGACAACACCCGGGGGCTGGGACTGGGAGCTGAGGGCTGGGGTCTGGTTCTGAGCTACTGCTGCTGCTCACCTTCCCGATGTTTTTGCTGCTGTAGGAGTCCAACAGGTTGATAAACACCCTTTGGATCCGGGCAACCTTCTCCGTCCGGTTAGCAGCTTCCTCTTCACCCATGGCTGGAACTGCTCTGGTTGCCAAGGGGAAAGCGTCCCGTCGGTTGCCACGGAGGCGGGGCCGGGCCGGTTATGGGCGGGGCTACGCCGCGGGGCGGGGTGTGCCGGGGCCCCAGGTTTCCCGGACGCTGTCCGCTACCCGGCGCTCTACGCAAGCGTGAGGGTGTCCGAGTGTAAGTGCTCTTGTCCGCGGCACCGCGCGTGCAGCTTGGGGGCTCGTCCTGCCCCGCTAGCCGCTGCAAGTCCTCGGGCAGAGCACGTTTTCCTCGGGAGCCGCTTCAGACATCTGTCGCGGGGCCACCTGATCTCTCTTCCCTTTCAGATCTTTCATTCGGAGACTCTGGAAACTCATCCCAGCGTCCGCTTGACCTGAATGACTAAATCTGATGATGAATCTGATGAAAAGGAAAAACCCCACAGCCTAGGCCGCCTCTGAAGTTTGAGATTTACTTAACGTTTTCCTGTGGGATGGTCTGACCAAGATGAGATAACATAAACTTTCACTGCCGTTGGAGTTTCGGGTTGCAGGATACCCGAGCGAAAGCGTGTGGTCCTAGCTCTGCAGCCAGTTGCTGTTTGGTGCACAGGGCTCAACCGGCTTGGGGTTGTTTCCTTGAGCAGTACGGGAAAGACCTGGGGGTATAGTGGGGGCGCCTAGAGGCCATTTGTACCCTTCCAGTCTCTTACCTTCACAAAGGAATGAATTCAGACTTTTGACCTTCTTTCCCAATGAGATTATACACGTAGTTGCTGAGATAAACCCACTAATTATAATAAAAGATAACATTCAACTTGTTTTTTCATAGGACCATGAAAGTTGTGGCGGACTATGAATACATACTGCGGTTATCTTGGAAAAGACAGACTGATTATATTGAAATACCTTTGTGCTTTAAACACTAACTGGTTAAAAGTTTATATTTAACATGCATAATTTTGTAAGAGTGGTTTCTTCTTTAAGACAGAACAAAACGAAACGAAAGACTAGTTGTTTCAAAACGCGGAGGCAGCCTAGAATCTCCAGGTATCTTGGAGGCGCTAGATTGTCAGGCACTTAGGGGATCTGGCTTAGAGTTCCAGCTCTGTAGCCATTTGTGAGAGACTGAGACCAATTTTAACTTTCCCAAAGTTGTCAAATTGGCTGTAAAACAGGAGTGATATCATTACCCTACAAGGGCTGTTAGGATTAATTATTTTTTCCTGCAAGGCTAAGGCACACTTCTACAAAAAGCGGGGAGCTTTTTTTTTTTTTTTTTGAGAAAGTGAGAAAGAGTTGCACTATGTTGCCCTTTTAGAGTGCTGTAGTGTCACAGCTCACAGCTACCTCCATCTCTTGGGCTTAAGCAATTCTCTTGCCTCAGCCTCCCAAGTAGCTGGGAATATAGGCACCTGCCACAACGCCTGGCTATTTTTAATTTTTTCGTTGCAGTTGTCACTGTTGTTTAGCTGGCCCAGGCCAGTTCAAACCTGCCAACCTCAGTGTATGTGGCTGTTGCCATAACCACTGTGCTACAGATGCCGAAACAAGCGGGGGGCTTTTAATTCCATTTTTGTTCCCATCCCCCTTTTCTCTTTTATACACACAGCTCATTAAAACTTGTTTTGATAAAGTAATTAACGCTTTGAAGTACTGCCAACTCAATTATGGAACAGTTTGCTCATAGCAACAAACTCCATTTTAAAATTACCAAAAAGAAAGTGCTATCAGTTTCAATGTGAAAATATTCGTGCAAAGACCAGTGCAAAATTTGAATATATTGCAGCATTTTTTCAAGTGACTTATTCTAATATTCTAAAAAATTGCTTGATTTTTGTCAAATTTTTAGACTGCTCATGCCTGTAATCCCAGCACCTGGCAGGCTGAGGTGGGCAGACTGCCTGAGCTCACAGGTTCCAGAGTAGCCTGAGCAAGAGTGAGACCCTGTCTCTAAAAAATAGCTGGGCACTGTGGTGGGCACCTGTAGTCCCAGCTACCTAGAAGCCTGAGGCAAGACGATTGCTTGAACACAAGAGTTTGAGGTTGTTGTGAGCTAAGATGCCACAGCACTCTACTGAGGGTGACCAGGTAAGACTGTCTCATTAGTCTGTCTTTGCATTCCCTATTGATATGCAGGTACTTTGAAAGTTATTCAACTAGTCATGCTACAATAAAATACGTCACTGTGTTTCATTCTTATTGTTTACATGGCTTATAGCAGGTAAAAAAACTTGCTACAGGAGCCATGGCTTCCATATATAAACTATATTATATATGCTGGTAGGAGGTTCTAGTAATTCTTTAATACCACCTAATTTACGTTTCCTTTCCCCTGTTCTTCCTTCCTTCTCTCAAAGTCAGCTTTCATAAAACAAAGTTTGTATGATGGCTTTTACTAACATATACTATATAGGGAGGGCTAGAGAAAGCAGAAGACTTTGGCTCTGATCCAATTCTACTGGCTCTTGGGTAGGCTGCTGATCAAGTCTCTCAATCTGTCCAAGTCTTGGCTATGTTATCCATAAAAAAAGGATTGAAGAGAAAGTTCTAATGTCAATGTGGTATGTGGTACATACTACATATCAGAATCTCAGCGCTTTCCTATTCTATTCTCCCTTGTCTCCCTATTCAAATAGCACATTGTTTTTTGAATGTGCTCAAGAATAGCACAGTGTGCAATGGAAGAAGCTAATGGTAAATGCACCATTAGCAGCTGATTCACTGTGTGACAAGCACAACTGATTCTGGTTCTGGAGGAAAGGTGGGAAGTGTCATTATGGGGCTCGGCACCCATAGCTCAGGGGTTAGGGTGCTGACTGCATACACTGGGGCTGGTGGGTTCCAACCCAGCTCAGGCCTGCTAAACAACAATGACAACTACAACAAAAAATATAGCCAGGGGTTGTGGTGGGTGTCTGCAGTCCCAGGTACTTGTGAGGCTGAGGCAAGAGAATTGGTTGAGCCTAAGAGTTTGAGGTTGCTGTGAGCTGTGACGCTACAGCACTTTACCTAGGGAGACATAGCAAGACTGTTTCAAAATAAATAAATAAAAAAAGTGTCATTGTGAGAAATTATCAGAGTACAGATAAAATTCAGCAAAGGTCTAGTGCTTTTGTTACAGAAATTCTTTAGCTAGCTTAAACCCTCCATCTATTGCGTTTCTCCCTTCTAATTAGCACATACAACCTAATGTAGGAAATGTGAAAAAGCATAATCAAAATGAAAATTACCTTATCTTGCCACTTACTGATGACTACTGCTAAAGTCTTACTTTTTGTTTGTTATATATATGATTATTTTTCTTTTTTTTTTTTTTAAGGTAACTTTTATTAAAGTTATCTTCAAGTATTTTTTTCTTTCCTTCCTTTTTTTTTTTTTGAGACAGAGACTCAAGCTGTCACCCTGGGTAGAGTGCTGTGGCATCACAGCTCACAGCAACCTCCAACTCCTGGGCTCAAGTGAGTCTCCTGTCTCTGCCTCCCAAGTAGCTGGGACTACAGGTACCCGCCACAACGCCTGGCTATTTTTTGGTTGCAGCCATCATTGTTGTTTGGCAGGCCCGGGCTGGATTCGAACCTGCCAGCTCAGGTGTATGTGGCTGGTGCCTTAGCCACTTGAGCCACAGGCGCTGAGCCAACATACATGATTATTTTTCAAAATATAGCATGTATAGTTTTATATACAGCTTTTTTTCATGTAGCCAACTTTTTCTCCATTGCCATTTTTTTTCTTGGTTTTTAATGGTTGGATATTGTTTCATAAAAAAGATGTAAAAAGATGAACTCTTTAAAGCCTTCCCAATTTTTCATTAGAGAAAATGAACATCTGTGTACTTTATCTTTTGCTGAATCATTTCTCAAAGCCAGATTGGCAGCTCAGAAGTTGTAAACGTTGTAAAGGCTCTATTACCAGTTTCCAGAAAAGCTTCACCAATATATCCTCCAATATGTAAGAGTGCCCCATCACTAAATCCTTAGCAGTACTATATTTAAGTAAGAGAAATCACAAAATTATTAGATAAACTATTTTTTAATTTTCTTGTCTTGAATTACTGGTTCAACTGAACATCTTTCAAGTGATAATGGACATCTACATATTTTTCCTGAGTTGTTTGATATTATTTGCCCATTGTTCTCATCATCTTTTCTTACTGATTTGTGTGAGTCCCCCCCCCCCCCACCTTCCTTTATATACTTATTACTTTTTTGAGACAGAGTTTCATTCTGTTACCCTCGGTAGAGTGCCATAAAGGCATCATAGCACGCAGCAACTGCAAACTCTGAGGTTCAAGCAATCCAGGAGTTTGCCTCAGCCTCCCAAGTAGCTGGGATTATAGGTGCCCACCACAAAGCCTGGCCAGTTTTCTTTTCCCTTTCCCCCTGCCTGGCTAATTTTTCTATTTTTAGTAGAGATGGGGACTTGCTCTTGCTCAGGTTGGTCTCCAACTCATAAGTTCAAGCAATCCACCTGCCTCAGTCTCCCAGAGTGCTAACATTACAGGAGTGAGCCACAGTGCCTGGCCTTCTCTCTGCCTTTAGAAGTAAAATCAGCTTAAATTATCCAGTTCTTTAAATAGTCAAGGTAAAATCAAAGTTTTCATATCTATTTTCTCAAGTATATCTGTCTAGTTTTACTAATGTCCTCTCTTCCTGTTTCTCCTTCACAGTAATTAAAATAACTCACTTCACACCAAATAAAAATTTAAAAATGAAAAAAAAAAAGCAATGAAGGTTAAAAAAATGGAAACAATCATTTGGAATCAATTATTTATCACAAAATGAACAATTTCCATTTTTAAGCATACAATCACTTTTCTTCATACTTAACTCAAAATGAGTAAACAGAATTTTATTCAAACTTTACAAATATCATTTACAGTTAGCCTGAGATAAAGCATGAGAAAGTTCAACCTGAAGTTAAGACTTCATTGCCCAGTTAAGCATCTGAAAATAAAGCTGAGCGTGAACAAAGCATTCCAATAAAGTTTGACAATGCATCGTGACGTCAACTGAAATTTAACTTACTCTGGTCCACATGATCTTCAGAGCCTAAAAGTATCTATATTTTAATAATGATAAAAAAATCTGCAGATGACAAATTTATGAAGGTGTGTCCAGATGCAGAAGCTTAGTTCAACATTACTATAGCAGCTGCTTTAGGTAACCATTAAAAAAACAACACCCCAATCTTTACCTTTCAACAAGTACTTGAAAACATGCGGCAGCATGGTACAGTATAATGTTTACAAATATCAGTACCTATAATAAAATATAAAACACAGAGTATCCCTTTTTTAAATATTAAGTCTCTGAACGCTTCATTCATCCTTTGGTTTCAAACCCATACAATGCACTCATTACATTGTACATTTAGCATTGAGACAGAATACTGTACATCTGTTGGGGAAGGTAGGGTGCTGTGGGAATACCAAAGCACTACATTATAGAAAGTAACTGTTGAAGCAAAAATACTTTCTGAATATATACTATACATTATGTAAACAAACATTCAGAATAAGAATCAACACAGGCCAAAATATTGTTTTCTAGGAAACCAGAATCTCCCTTTAATTCACACACATTGAAAATGTTTTTTGTTAAGGAAAAAAATGGAGACTGTTCCTGTATTTGCTTATGTGCTTAGATACCTTAGAAGTGAGTAATTATTACATTCATTTGCTAACGGTTTGTCCTCTGCTCAGCTGGCTGGCTGTTGCAAACATGGAATACAGAGAACTATTTCAGTCCCTGTTTTTCACTTAATACTAGTTATGGAATATATAATTAATTCATCTTTATCAATTCCTATTAGTAATACAAATAAAGTGAAGCTGTGAATTTCAAAATTTGTGCAGGGGAAACTAGTTGAAAATTGTTTCCAATAAGGCTAGTAGCAAAATAATTACTACAAAGTCAGTCCAAGCTAGTAGTGAACACCTGATTTGGCAGGCTGAATTAAGTTTATAGTTAGGTAATTCTAATTCTTATATTACTGTGCAAATCTAGAATTTCCTATGTAAAAGAGAGTGCTGGCAGCCTCAAAGCCCTGTAATAAAAGAAGGAAATACTGATTAGGATTTGAAATGCACATAGTATATGAAGAAATGTGAATGTCTTAATGATGGCGTCACAGCAGTATCCTCAGAATTCCTTTAGTGAATCAAAAACTAAACAAATTCATTATTCAATGATCATGTGAGTCAAAAGCCTAAATTTGAAGCAAGTGATAAAGACATAAAACCAAATACCTACTTTCTATGACCATATGCAAAGAATTTCAAGCTTTATGTCAACATTCTGTACCAGTGCCAGTCCCCTCTAAAAGAAAAAAAGCTTCGTCATGACTGTCCATCCCTTTTCAAAGCTTCTAGTCTTTGAAGGAGTGCGTTTCCAAATGCTTCCCGGTAGGCAGGGCTGAGAGTATCCAACAAGGAGTAGACTGTTTCATGGTAGGGAGTCTGTAAATGATCATCCACCTGGTCAAAAGCATAACCTACTACCTACAAGAGAACAGTGAATTAGGACAGAACAAAAAATCAAGCGCTTAAATAGGTAAATACCTAATCACACTATTTCTCAATGCAAGTCAGAATATGGACATTCCTATTAAGTCCTTTAATATTTAAGCAACTTATAAGGTATAACATATAATACAGAAAACACCAGTCAAATGCTCCCCAGAGAATTCATTTTTGAAAGGTAAAAGATTTGATTTACCTTTTGATTCTAAAAGAAACGTAGACAAAGAATTTTAAAAGATGATACACATAAAAACAGTGTTATCATCTTTACATTTCAAAACATGCTTTAGGATCAGTGCCTGTAGCTCAGTGGCTAAGGCACCAGCCACATACACTGGAGTTGGCAGGTTTGAATCCAGCCCGGGCCTGCCAAACAATGACAACTACAACCAAAAAAAAGCTGGGTGTTGGGGGGGCACCCGTATCCCTACCTACTTAGGAGGCTGAGGGAAGAGAGCCTCTTAAGAGAGTCATTGTGAGGTCACGGCACTTTACTGAGGATGACATAGTGAAAATGTCTCAAACAAACAAACAAACAAAAAAAAAAACTATGCTTCTATTATTTTTTATTATTTACCCTATTTAATTTCACATATATTGACAGTCTACTATATTAAAGTACTATAACAGATAATATTAGTTCATATTTTATCAGTGTTTAGTCTGCATTCCTTTATTCCTAGAAATTTAGTTTTTTGGTTTTTTTTTTTCTTTTTTGAGACAGAGCCTCAAGCTATCACCCTGGGTAGAGTGCCTTGGCATCATAGCTCACAGCAACCTCCAACTCCTAGGCTCAAGTGATTCTCCTGCCTCTGTGTCCCAAGTAGCTGGGACTACAGCACCTGCCACTACGCTCAGCTATTTTTTGGTTGGAGCCATCATTGTTGTTTGGAGGGCCTGGGCTGGATTAGAACCTGCCAGCTTAGGTATATGTGGCTGGCGTCTTAGCCATTTGAGCCACGGGTGCTGAGCCTAGAAATTTAGTTTTAATAGTTTACTAGTTTTAATACTTGTTTAATCTTGTTTAATTGCTTTATTAATAATTATTTTAGTAATTATTTGAATAGTTTTAATAACTTTATAGCTTTATAATCAGTAATCTGAAAAGCACTTTCACCTAATACTTTCTTATCTAATAGGGAACAAATGCGCAACTCTGAGACCAAAGGGAATGTTACTCTGCAGGTTGTTTTTCCCATGTAAACACAGCTAAAACTCTTATGTCTGACAAAATTATAAGATTTATCATGGTTCAGCAGCACAGTACAGGGCAAAATTAATTTGGTTTTTGTTAACTGGACTAAAACTTGTAAATTCCTAATACAAATTCTAAATTTTTATAATATTTAAGCCAGTCATTGCAGCTAAAAGTTTATGCTAGAAATAAAAGCTGAGGGCTCAGCGCTTGTAGCTTAGTGGCTAGGGCACCGGCCATATACACCAGAGCTGGCGGGTTGAAACCCAGCCCAGGCCTGCCAAATAACAATGACAACTACAACCAAAAAATAGCTGGGTGTTGTGGTGGGTGCCTGTAGTCTCAGCTACTTGGGAGGCTGAGGCAAGAGAATCGCTTAAGCCTAAGAGTTTGAGGTTGTTGTGAACTGTGATGTCACAGCACTATACCGAGGTCGGCATTCTACTGAAGATTTTTCGAAAATGAGAGGCAGAGGCAGACACCTAAGAAAAATGAATCACACCTTTCAAAGCTATGCTTGGTTACTACACTCTTACAGTAGAGTTCTGTTTGCCTTCTTCTTATACCTGTTAGACTGTGATCTTCCTGGTACACAGGGATCATGTCTTATTCATGGTTTGATTTCCCACTGCCGACACAAGATAGTTGCTCAATGTTAACTGGATCAGACTGAAAAACAAGTATTTGAGCAGCTAGTACACAAAAGGGTTTATAACTGATCTGTGTATTTCTGTATTACTTACCATATAATCTTCCCCAAATCCTTTTTAGTTTTTTTTGTTTTTTTGTAGAGACAAAGTCTTACTTTATCACCCTCGGTAGAGTGCCGTGGCGTCACACAGCTCATAGCAACCTCCAACTCCTGCGCTTAGGTGATTCTCTTGCCTCAGCCTCCTGAGAAGCTGGGGCTACAGGTATCCGCCATAACACCTGGCTATTTTTCCTTTTTTTAAAAATAGATAACGAAGCATGGACTGTGAAGGGTAGACTGACTCACCCAAGATCACGCAAATACATATTTAAGACTTCTGACTCTCTAATCAGAACTACTTCTCCCTCATCCTACAGCAATTTTATGTGAACATACTTCACTATGTTGCCAAGGCTGGTCTTGAACTCCTGGGCTCAAGCAATCCTCCCACCTCAGTTTCCTAAATAGCTGGAATTATAGGTGTGCACCACATCCAGCAAGATCCACTTCTAAACATTATAAGCTTTCAGTACAAATTTAAGGATTTGAAAAGGAGTGTACAAATATTAGTTAACTCAGGCACTACTCTTAAAGCTAAGCAGCTATCTACATGGCAGTTGTGAGGGAACTGGCAGTAGTAAAGATGGTAGTCTTGCAATTTACTCTATCAAGGAATAAACAGTACATGCGATTCATCTTCAGCAAACTGAATCCAGTGAAATTAAAGAGATGTATTTGTTTAAAACATTATGTGGCATTCTGATCTGCTTAGGTATTGTCCACTCTCTACCTTATGATAATGTGTAGGATTCTAGGTATGAGCCATCACTCCTGGCCTGTACAACTACTCTTTTTTTTTTGAAGACAGAATTTCACATTGCCACTGTTGGTAGAGTGCTGTGGCATCACAGCACACAGCAACCTCAAACTCTTGGGCTCAAGTGATTCTCTTGCCACAGCCTCCCAAGTAGCTGGGACTACAGGTGCCTGCCAGAACACCTGGATTTTTTTTTATTTTTTTTTTTTTGAGACAGAGTCTCACTTTATCACCCTCAGTAGAGTGCTACAGTGTTAGAGCTCACAGCAACCTCCAATTCCTGGGCTTAGGCGATTCTCTTGCCTCAGCCTCCTGAGAACTTCGGACTACAGGAGCTCGCCACAACACCCAGCTATTTTTTTTTTTTTTTTTTTTTTTTTGAGACAGAGCTTCAAGTTGTGACACTGGGTAGAGTGCCTTGGCATCACAGCTCACAGCAACCTCCAATTCTTGGGCTCAAGCAATTCTCCTGCCTCAGCCTCTCAAGTAGCTGGGACTATAGGCACCCGCCATAACGCCTGGCTATTTTTTGGTTGCAGCCGTCATTGTTTTTTGGCAGACCCGGGCTGGATTTGAACCCACCAGGTGAGGTGTATGTGGCTGGTGCCTTAGCCGCTTGAGCCACAGGTGCCGAGCCTCCTGGCTATTTTTTTGTTTTGAAGTTTGGCCAGGGTTCGAACCCATAACCCTCAGTATATGGGGCCAGTATCCTACCCACTGAGCCACAGGCACCACCCAACACCCAGCTATTTTTAGAGATGAAGTCTTGCTCTGGCTCAGACTGGTCTTGAACCTGTGAGATTAGGCAATCCACCCACTTTGGCCTCCCAGAGTGCTAGGATTATACGTGTGAGCCATTGTGCCTGGCCTTGCAACTACTCTTAACAGATAATTAACACAGAAAAATCAGAAACCTAGACCAAGAATGAAGATTCATTGATTAATAAAGTTAAATATGTTTTCTAATGCCTATCAATAGGTTCAATAGGTCAAAGATTCTCACAGTGTAAATATGTTTTTTCTTTTTAAGAGACAGAGTCTCATTTACTGCCCTCGGTAGAGTGACATAGCATCACAGCTCACAGCAACCTCTAGCTCTTGGGCTTAGGTGATTCTCTTGCCTCAGCCTCCTGACTGACTGGGACTACAGGTGCCCACCACAACACTCAGCTATTTTTTTGTTATAGTTTGGCTGGGGCCAGGTTTGAACCGGCCATTCTTGGTATATGGGGCCAGCGCCCTACTCACTGAGCCTCAGGTGCTGCCCTATACATATCTTTTAAAGAAAAGCTGCTCTAAGGTGATGCTTTCTACTGTTCTAAGCTCACAATTCTGGTTTAAAGAATGTGGAAAAGTCAATCTATCTAGAAGTACCGTACTCACTTGTAATAAAGAGATACTCTATAATAAAGAGCCAACAGGATACTCTTGGAAATTTGGAGGCAGAATGTTGCACTGTGATTTAATTGTGATCTAAGAGCTGGAAAACAGTGAAGTATGTTGATTTAATAGAAAAGATATTTATAGCAAGTGGACAACAATCCTTTCAACATAATGACTGCAAAACTCGTTCAAAGCAGAGAACGAATACTTCTGGTGGACACTTTTAGCTACAGGTGAGAAAGAAATTAGTTTGGGGGTGATATTTTTCTTTTTCTTTTTTTTTTTGAGATAAGAGTCTCACTTTGTTGCTCCTAGTAGAGTGTCCTGGCATCATAGCTCACAGCAACCTGTTAGGCTTAAGCAATTCTCTTGCCTCAGCCTTCTGAGTAGCTAGGATTATAGGTCCTCACCACACCTATAGTCCTGGCTATTGCTTTTTTTAGAGACAGGTTCACATTCTAGCTCAGGCTGATCTCAAACTCAGGCAATCCGCCCACCTTGGCCTCCCAAAGTGCTGGGACTACAGGCATGAGCCATTGCATCCAGCTGGGGGTGATGATTAAAACAAAGTAACACCCTACAAATCAAACGTTTTCCTTTTTAAAAAATTCAATTTTCTGGCTCAGCACCTGTAGCTCAAGTGGCTAAGGCGCCAGCCACATACATGGGAGATGGCAGGTTCAAATCCAGCCCAGGCCTGCCAAACAACAATGACAATAACTACAACCAAAAAATAGCTGGGTGTTGTGGCAGGTGCTGTAATCCTAGCTACATGGGAGGCCAAGGCAAGAGAATCGCTTAAGGCTTGGCACCTGTGGCTCAAGCGGCTAAGGTGCCAGCCACATACACCTGAGATGGCGGGTTCAAATCCAGCCTGGGCCTGCCAAACAACAATGATGGATGCAACCAAAAAATAGCCAGGCATTGTGGCGGGCACCTGTAGTCCCAGCTACTTAGGAGGTGGAGACAAGAGAATCGCTTTAGCCCGGGAGCTGGAGGTTGCTGTGAGCTGTGATGCCATAGCACTCTACCCAGGGCGACAGCTTGAAGCTCTGTGTCAAAACAAAACAAAAAAACAAACAATTTTCCCATGTTGATCAACAGACTTTAAAATGAAAAATTTCTAGAAAAAAATTTCCTTAAAATAAATTTGGAAGCTACTGGTATTCTCATTTAATACTCTCTCCCTCCTTTGTTTCCCCACCTTTTTGATAAAGTAGTAAAGATAAACTTTTTTTTTCCTAAAGAGAAAAGTGAGTTACCTTAAGTCCTGCTTCAGTGAGCTCCAGGCAGTATCTGTTCCTTTCCTTTGTTTCCACGTTGATATAGGCCACATCATCTGCACAGCGCAAACTTTTTGAGACAAACATGTTGTTAACAGCAAAGAGAACATCATTTACAACTGCTTCAGCTTCCAGCCTCATGTCTTTCACATCAGTTCCTTCAAAACCATTAAGCTCTGAACCTTCTTCATATCCTGACATACTGCTTAGCTCCATGGGATTACAATCTGTTTCCATTCTGTAAAAGAAGTAGATAAAAATTTTTTTTATAGGGAGACATTCAAAATATATGACTGAATTAGCTATGCTTTACGACTGCTACTCAGTACAAAACACTAAGAATTTTTAGGAAAAACAGTGTCTAAAACCATTTCTAGTAGGATTTTTTTTTTTGGGGGGAGACAAGAGTCTCAGTATGTCATCCTTGGTAGAGTGCCATCGTTTCACAGCTCATAGCAACCTCAAACTCTTGGGCTTAAGCGATTCTCTTGTCTCAGCCTCACTATTGTCTGCTACGATGCCTGGCTATTTTTTCTGTTGCAGTTGTTGTTTAGCAGGTACAGGTCGGGTTTGAACCTGCCAGCCTCGGTGTATGTGGCCGGCGCCCTAACCACTGAGGAACAGGCGCTGAGCCATTTCTGGTAGTTTTTCATAGCAAAATTACAAATACCTACAGATTATCAAAAAAGGAGCTCTCTTCTCCATTTAGTCTTAAAAGGTAATTCTCATATTGATAAGCATTTGGAATATTCCAAAACAGCAGTTTTTAGCTATTTTGAACATACCTCAGTAACAATCCTAGTACCTATTTTAAATGTATAATTATTTTTCTAGGACAGATATTTAGAATTGGAATTGCTGAGTCAAAGGACATGCTAGTTTTAACTTTCAATAGATACTGCCAATTCATCCTTCAAACAAAAGCTGTATCGCCAAGTGCGGTGGCTCTAGTACTCTGGGAGGCCAAGGAGGGTGGATTGCCTGAGCTCACAGGTTTGAGACCAGCCTGAATAAGAGTGAGACCTCGTCTCTGAAAACGGCCAGGCATTGTGGCGAGTGCCTGTAGTCCCAGCTACTTGGGAGGCTAAGGCAAGAGAATTGCTTGAGCCCAAGAGTTTGAGGTTGCTACGGGCTATGATGCCACAGCACTCTACCAAAGGTGACAAAGTAAGACTCTGTCTCAAAAAAAACTTCCTCAATAAAAATTTAAAAGGAAAAAAATATATAGCTCATTATTTCAATATGCATTTCCTTGAGTAAACATCATTTTGGATGTTTATGGGATATTTAGTTCCAAGATCATACAGCTACAAAAAGCAGAAATGGAAAAACCCCATGTTGTCTGAAATCAGATTCCTTCCCTACTACAGTATACTATCTCTCAGCAGCTCCTTTTATGACTTCCAGATTTGGGGTTCTGCATAAAGCTTTTTGCATCTTCCCATGATTATATTTCAAAAATCCCTTAAGTTGTCTTCTGAATTCTCATTCTGTCTCTATTAACACTTTGATCTAAGTGCAACTTATTTTATGTAGCTTTATTTTCCAAACTGCCATACTCTTTACTGAATATCTCATCTTTTTAACCACTTATTAGAATAGGCTCAAATGTTATTATTATTTTTTGAGACAGAGTCTTACTTTGTTGCCCTCAGTAGAGTGTTATGGCAGTTACAGCTCACAGCAATCTCAAACTCTTAGACTTCAGTCATTCTCTTGCTTCAGCCTCCCAAGTAGCTGGGACTACTGGTGCCCACCATAACGCTTGGCTATTTTTTAGAACGGGGTCTTGCTCTTGCTCAGGCTGGTCTCGAACTCGTGAGCTCAGGCAATCCACCCTCCTCAGCCCCCCAAGTGCTGGGATTACAGGCCTGAGCCACTGTACCTTGCCTTTGCTATATTATTCTGAAAATATTATTTCTCATACAAACTTGATCCAATATTATTGTCAAGTTCTCATGTCTTTTTCTTCCTTTTTTTTTTTGAAAGTTTCACTATGTTGCCCTTGGTAAAGTGCCATGATGTCACAGTTCACAGCGACCTCAAACTCTTAGGTTTAAGTGATTCTCTTGCCTCAACCTCCCAAGTAGCTGGGACTACAGGCGCCCACCACAACGCCCGGTTATTTTTTTGTTGCAACTGTCATTGTTTTTTGGCAGGCCCCGGCTGGATTGGAACTCACCAGCTCAGGTGTATGTGGCTGGCACCTTAGCCACTTGAGCCACAGGTGCTGAGCCTAGTATGGATCTCTTGACATCATCAATATCAAACATCTTTACTTTGCTTAAGTAATCAAGTACCTCAATTATGGATGTCAGAAATGATGATCATAACATAAAAAGTCTCATGTTTATAAAGTTTTTAAAGCAAGAGTCTAATTCATTGCAATTAAGACCTTAATGATGTGGAAAGATGAAGAATGCAGTGGTAGAATAGAAGAAATTCTCACAGGTTGGTAAAAAGTCACAAACTTGTTACGTAAAAATCAGCATTAAAGGACCAGGCGCAGCGGCTCATGGCTGTAATCCTAGCACTCTGGGAGGCAAAGGAGGGTAGATTGCCTGAGCTTGCAGGTTCGAGCCCTAGCCAGAGTGAGACCCTGTCTTTAAAAATAGCCGGGCATTGTGGCGAGTGCCTGTTGTCCCAGCTGCTTGGGAGGCTGAGGCAAGACAATTGCTTAAGCCCTGAAGTTTGAGGTTGCTGTGAGACCACGGCACTCTACCAAGGGCAACAAAGTAAGACTCTGTCTCAAAAGAAAAAAAAAAATCAGTATTAAGCTGTAAGAAAAAGAGAAAGATAACTTTCCTAAGACAATGCTTAAGAGATTTTGTTTGAAATGTCTTTCAATGACAAATAAAATTCAGATTTTTGATAAATATACATTAAAATGATTTTATTATTGAAACACTATGCAAATTAACATATTCAACTATTATTTTAAGGTTTTATTAAAACTTGCTTTTTGTAGATTATGAAAGATTCTTGATTATTTACTAATATTCTTTGCCCTGCCTAACGCCACCCAGATTTTCCAAGGGCAATCATAATGTCTTCTTCCCATATTAAGTAAAGTAACAAGGCAATCTGGTTGAGATTCACTCCAATCTCCAGTTGCAGAATGTTCTAATCAATACACAAAATTCTTCCTGGTCACTCTAATCCAGAATATTTCAGTCAGAACATACAGTCCCAGATTCTTCTTGTAGACATTTAACCATCTTGAGATGGGAACTTGTCCAAGAACAATGCTGTTAGTGGGAAAAGAACAGTTAAGAGCTTCACAGAGAAATGCAGCCAGAGTTCATTCTGGTTTCTCAACCTTTGTACTTTGTAGTTAATGGAGCTAATTCCAATATTTCACTAGCAACATAAAGCATTCTAACAGATTTAGGAGTCTACTCATAATAAAAGGTAGTGATTGATCTACCTCTCCAAGAGCTTTATGAAGATAACAAGGTTTAAAAAATGGAACCCTGGTGGGCGCCATCTCTAAAAAATAGCTGGGTGTTATGGCGGCTGTCTGTAGTCCCAGCTACTTGGGAGGCTGAGGCAAGAGAACCACTTGAGCCCAAGAGTTTGAGGTTGCTGTGAGCTGTGATATTACAGTACTCTACAGGTGGCGACAATGTGAGACTCTGTCTCAAAAATAAAAAATGGAACCCTTATGAAAATAATGAACATTTTTGTGCTTCTTATGTAGAAAATGCTGAATAAAAGCTTTGCAGAATTTGAATATCTGTGTATTAGTTTTCTATTGTAGCTATAACAAAATACCACAAACTGTGACATATAAGAGTGCAGGTATTTATTGTCTTAAAGTTATGAAGGAAAGAAGTCTAATATTAAGGGTCAACAGGGTTAAACTCCTTCTCTGGCTTCAGGGGAGAATCTGCTTTCTTGTCCTTTCTAGTTGTTAGAGGTCACTTGAATTCCTTTGTTCACAGTATCTTCCTCTATCTTTAAGATAAAGCACATCAAAAGCATTAGAAAGACTTCCTTTTCTATCCTTCCTTTTTTTGGAGAGTTATAATTTACTTTTAATAAACACATTGGATAGCAATGTGGATGTACATTGGATATAAGGTGCTAGACATTTTTTTTTTTTTGAGACAGAGTCTCACTAAGTTGCCCACAGTAGAGGGCTGTGGCATCACACAGCTCACAGCAACCTCCAGCTTTTGCGCTTAGGCGATTCTCTTGCCTCAGTCTCCCAAACAGCTGGGACTACAGGTGCCCGCCACAACGGCCGGCTATGTTTTGTTGTAGTTTGGCTGGGGCTGGGTTTGAACCCACCACTCTCGGTATATGGGGCCAGTGTCCTACTCACTGAGCCACAGGCGCTGCCCAAGGTGCTAGACATTTCATACAAAATTCTCTTAGAAGGAGGCCCAGAGTACTTCCCAAGCTCATTGCCTTTTCTGGAACGGTACCTTAATCAATTTTAATGCTTTGCACTTTTTTGAGATAGGGTCTCTTTCTGTTGCACAGACTGGAGTGCAATGGCACAATCATAACTCACTGCAGCCTTGAACTCCCAGGCTCAAGTGATCCTCCTAACTCAGGCTCCCAACTAGCTGGGACTACTGGCATGCACTACCACAGATGATCATGCTTTACACTCTAAACCCAGCATCATCACAGTCAAATTTTCTGGAGATGTGTTTCAATTAAGGCATCATCTCAAGATTGGCAAAAGGTTTATACATATCCTGAGTCAAGAGCTCTAACTATTTGATGGTGACTGGCCTACACAATCAGAACATTTCTAATGAGTTAGAAAACAAGAGTCAAAACCATGACATCAGGGCTGGGTGTGGTGGCTCATGCCTATATTCCCAGCACTTCGGGAGGCCAAAGTGGGAAGATCAATGGAGGCCAGGAACTCAATAGCAAGGCCCTGCCTCCACAAAAATTAAAATAGCTAGGTATGGGGGGATGAACCTGTACTGCCAGTTACTCAAGAGGCTGAGACAGGAGGATCTTTTGAGCTTAGGAGTTTGAGGGTTGTAGTGAGCTATGATGAGGACAATGCACTCCAGCTCAGGCAACAGAATGTGACCCTGTCTCAAAACAAAACAACGCTCCCCCCGCCCCACCCATGAAGTCAGTTAGCTGGTGATGACAGGAGTTACAGGAGCAGAACAGGGAGCAACTCCGTAGTATTCTGATAAAGCACTAGAGAAGCAGTTTCGATTATGTACCTCAACAAGTCAAAATATTTCAGTAGATACATTATATACATTATACCATACATTTACATATATTCTACAACTGGAATATTAAAAACACATAAATATGCATTTAAAAAGAGGTGAAAATGAAATATAGATGTATTTTCTTTCTTTCTTTTTTTTTTTTTTTGAGAGTCTCACTTTATCACCCTTGGTAGAGTGCCATAGTGTCACTGCTCACAGCAACCTTAAACTCTTGGGCTTAAGCAATCTCTTGCCTTAGCCTCCCACGTAGCTGGGACTACAGGCACTCGCCACAATGCCCAGCTATTTTCTGTTGCAACTCTGTTGTTTAGCAGGCCCAGGCTGGGCTCAAACCTGCCAGCTTCGGTGTATGTGGCTAGCGCCGTAACCACTGTGCTATGGGTGCTGAGCGAGTTATTTTCTTTCTTGGAAGGATAAATTCCTATTTATTTGTTTCAGTCCTTAATGACTCAGATTCTTACAAGAGTTTTGGTAGAAATCGTGGGACAGTACTTGCAGGCCTAAATCAAGTGTTTGGTCTTTGCTGGCTTCCCATGAATAATTTCTGACTACCTTGGTATAAATGGCACAACTCCTGCAATAATGTATTAGGCCATTTAAATACAAAATGCCCAATTCCAAGAGATAGGTAGACGCGGTGGCTCACGCCTCTAATCCTAGCACTCTGGGAGGCCGAGGCTGGTGGATTGCCTGAGATCACAGGTTTGAGACCTGCCTGAGCAAGAGCGAGACCATGTCTCAAAAAATATCTGGGTGTTGTGGCAGGCACCTATAGTCCCAGCTACTTGGGAGGCTGAGGCAAGAGAATCGCTTGAGCCTAAGAGTTTGAGATTGCTGTGAGCTATGATGCCACAGTGCTCTACCAAAGGGTGACAAAGTGAAACTCTTGTTTAAAAAAAAAAAAAAGAAATAGTGGCTCAGCGCTTGTAGCTCAGCAGCTAAGGTGCCAGCCACATACACTGGAGCTGGCGGGTTCGAATCCAGCCCAGGCCTGCCAAATAACGACAACTATAACAACAACAACAAAAAACCCATGTGTTGTGGTGAGCGCCTGTAATCCCAGCTACTTGGTAGGCTGAGGCGAGAGAATCTCTTAAACCCAAGAGTTTGAGGTTGCTATGAGTCATGATGCCATGGCACTGTACCCAGGGAGACAGCTTGAGTTGCTGTCTCAAACAAACAAACAAACAAAAAAACCCAACAAGAAGTGTCTAAGTGGGTTCAGTGCCTGTAGCTCAGTAGTTAGGGTGCCAGCCACAAGCACCGGGGCTGGTGCATTCTAACATGGCCTGGGCCTGTGAAACAACAGTGACGACTACAACAAAAAAATAGCTGGGTGTTGTGGCAGGCACCTATAGTCCCAGCTACTTGGGAGGCTGAGGGAAGAGAATCACTTAAGCCCTGGAGTGAGGCTGCTGTGAACTATGACACCACAGCACTCTACCTAGGGTGACAGCTTGAGACTCTGTCTCAAAAAAAAAAAGTGTCAAAGTGAAATGTCAGAGATATAAACTGTCAAACTTAGTACTTAAGGAAATTGAATATTTCATACTTAATAAACTTAATAGATTCATGTACAATATGGGAAGCACACAGGTGTCAAGGTCATGTGTTTCAGAAATGTCCCTGAGAGCAATAGCCTCTACTGTTTTTTTTTTTTTTTTTTTTTTTTGAGACATAACCCTCAGTAGAGTAATTTGGCATTACAGCTCACAGCAACTTCAAATTCTCGGCTCAAGCTATTCTCTTGTCTCAGTCTCTTGAGTACCTGGGAGTATAGGTGCCCGCCACAATGCCCAGCTATTTTTAGAGATGGGGTCTTGTTCTTACTCAGGCTGGTCTCAAACCTGTGAGCTCAGGCAATCCACCCACCTCAGCCTCCCAGAGTGCTGGGAATATAAGCATGAGCCACTGCCCCTGACCTGTTTTTACATTTTGAATGATAAAGCCAATAGCTTTGTCTTTGGACATATATTGGGTGTAGCTCATGGAATGAATATTCTGCAGGCAGCCATAGCCCTTTTGGGCATGAATGTTGTTGGTTTTTTTTTTTGTTATCATGGAAGTGAGGACAAAAAAGCACAAAACACAAATATATTTTCTTATTAACAGATTATCTGTGTACCTGTGGAAGTCTGTGCCATTGTTCTAATCAGTGTTATCCTACACAGTAGGTAACTGCCATCTGAAATTTGGATAGTGTGATAGAGGGACTGAATTTAAACTTTTAAAATTAAATTTACTAAATTTTCACTCATTTAAATAGCTAGTGGCTACTTTATTAGACAGCATAGGTTTAAACTTCTGTGAATGCTTGTGATAATAAAATAATAAACTGAGTTTACATTATGGTTGAAAAACATAGTAGATGCAAAGGTAATGAATTAAACTTATTTTATATATGAGTTGTAAAATCTGGAGATTGGGGAACAATTGAATTCAAACTACTCTATGGAGGGGAATCAATCATCATTTCAAATAGTAAAAACTAATGAACTACTTATATTTTATTACCTTGTCTATTTAAGTTTATGAATATTAACTTATATGAATATGAATATTAATTATTCCTCAAATATTATAATCCACTGTGTGCCTACATAAATAGCATTTTTTTCTAAGCAGGAGAATTAAAGATGTCTACTGGACAGGGAAATAAGACAAGCACATGAAATATTTACGCAAGTATAAATGCCACACATATTATAATTACAACAAACAATGTACTTAATTGGCTGGGCATGATGGCTCACGCCTGTAATCCTAACACTCTTGAAGGCCAAGGCGGGTGGCTTGCTTGAGCTTATGAGTTCAAGACCAGCCTAAGCAAGAGCAAGACCCAGTCTCTAAAAAATAGCTGGGTGCTATGGAGGGCACCTGTACTCCTAGCTACTTGGGAGGCTGAGGCAAGATGATCACTTGAGCCCAAGAATTTGAGGTTGCTGTGAGCTATGAGGCTACAGCACTCTACTGAGGACTACAAAGTGAGAAGGTCTCAAAACAAACAAACAAAAAAACACAAAAAACTTAATTGTGAGTTGCACATAATTACAGAAGAATAATGATAAACAACCTTGGTCCTACTATAAATTCTATGAAAGTTCTGTACAAACTTTGACCATATTGGTCACTGGGTGCATGGTGCTTTCATTTATAAAATAAGGGAATGGACAGAGAATTCTTTACTATTTTAAGAGCTATGACATTCCATAATCTATGACATTATTGTTACAATTGGGCTTGACTCACAAACAGGTCAGTTAAAATTGGTTTAACAGACTCATTGTACAATAACTACAATGACATAAAGTTACCATGGGGCTTGACTCACAAACAGGTCAGTTAAAATTGGTCAAGAATGAGCATGGTTAAATTGCTATGAATAAGCAGAAAAGTCTTGAGAGATTCTTGGGAGAATCTGCACAGGGAAAAAAAGCATTAAGCAAGGGTCTGCACAAGGTGTGGCAAGAACTATAAGGAGAGGAAGCTCGCTGAATACAAGGGTAGGTAGAGATGGTCCGATTTGAGGGGGTATTGACACCTAGACAGAGGAATTTAATTTTGACATAACAGGTTGTTTTTAAGTCTTGAGAAAAGAAATAGCAATGTTTTTATATTTAAACGAAGTTTCTTGGGCTGGGTGTGGTGGCTAATGCCTGTAGTCCTAGAATTCTTTTTTTTTTTTTCAATGAAAATAATAAGATGCAACATTTATTGAGGCCTTAAGAGTCAGCAGTTTGGTCACTTGATTAGAAAAATAAACCGTTGTTTCTTCAATTGTGACTGTTAATTTTAAAGCAAAATATGTGTTCAATCATGTATGAGATAGAAAAAATTTTATTACTGAAAGCAAAATAAATAGAAATATCACTGAGGAGTTGTTTATACTGTGTAGTACCATGGTATTGTGACTGGACTGTAGACACGTTGAAATGCTTCTCAATTGGGATCATCCTCCAGGCATTCCTATTCATTCATGTCTGCCTCAAATTGCTGGCAAATAAGGGGAATTTTGTGCAACAGCATCTCAAATACCTTGAGAGGGAGTGTGTGTTTGAAAACCTTTAGAAGTTCCTGTGGTTGCCCACATGCTAAAAGGGCATTGCTGAGGTGTTCAATCCCCATTCTGTGCTCTCCTCTAGATAACCAAAGTTCTCCCATCTGTACCTCTTGCAAAAAACGTTCTTGCAACTTTTTATTCTTTGCTGGATCCCACAACTGTGCCAGCCGCGCCTCCGCCCCCAGCCGCTAGCCTCTTCTCTCTGCAAACACAACAGGCCTAGTCCTAGCATTCTGAGAAGCAAAGGCAGGTGGATTGCTTGAGCTCACAAGTTGGAGACTGGTCTGAGTAAGAGAGAGACCCTGTCTCTACTAAAAATAGAAAAACCAGCTGAGTGTTGTGGCGGGCACCTGTAGTCCCAGCCACTTGGGAGGCTGAGGCAAGAGGATTGCTTGAGCCCAAGTTTGAGGTTGCTCTGAGCTATGACACCACAGCACTCTACTGAGGGTGACAAGTAAGACTGTCTCAAAAAAAAAAAAAAAAAGTACATTTCTTATTGGCAGCATATTAGTTTGGTCCTGCTTCTTAATCCATCCTGGCAAGACCTACCTTTTAACTAGGGTATGCTATGATTTGAATATTTGTCCCCTCTAAAACTCATGTTGCATTTAATCTCCAATGTGGAAATATTAACTAGGGGTATGTGGGGAGGAGGTTTAAGAGGTAACTGAGGTCATGAAGGCTCTTCTCTTATGAATGGATTAATCTATTAATCCAGGTTAATGGGTTATCATGTGAGTGGGACTAGGGCTTTAAAAGAAAAAGACAGACCTGAGGTAATAGTCTCAGCTCCTTGCCATCTGAAGCCTTTCACTGCCTTGGGACTAAGAGTCTCTACCAGCAACAAGTCCCTCACCAGTTAGGTCCCTGAACCTTGGACTTCTTGGTCTCCATAAATGTAAGAAATAAATTCCTTTTCTTTATGTTACCCAGATTCAGGTATTCATTATAAGCAATAGAAAACAGACTAAGACTGGGTGCTTAGAAGATTTATATTTAATATGATTCCTATTATTGATATGGTTGAGTTTTAATTTAGTATCTTACTATATGTTTTCTATCTGTCCGATCTGCATTTTAATCTTGTTCCTTATTTTTGTCTACTTTTGGACTGAACACTTTTTTGGATTCTATTTTATATCTTTCAGTGGCTTATTAACTATACTTTTTTGTTTGTTTTTGGTGGTTGCTTTAGAGTTTACACATAGGACTTTAAGTGTAAGAACTTAACAAAACTTAACAGAAGAATACTATATGGCCTTTGTTATTTCTGTCATATTACTTTACCTATACATGTTAGAAATTCATAGTATGTTATTATTTTTGCTTTAACAGTCACTTATTTTTCAATAAGATTTAGGTAGTAAGAAAAAAAATTCATATAGTTACCATTTCTGGTGCTCCTTATTTCTCTGCATTGATCTGTATCTATATACATGACCTGTACCGTTTTCCTTTGGCCTGAAGAACTTCTTTCAATATTTCCTACAGTGTAGATCTGTTGTTGATGAATTTTTTCAGCTTTGGTACATCTTCATTTTTGAAAGATATTTTTGCTGAGTATAGAATCCTTGTTATTATTATTATTTTTTTTTTTGCAGTTTTTGGCCAGGGCTGGGTTTGAACCCACCATCTCCAGCATATGGGGCTGGCGCCTTACTCCTTTGAGCCACAGGGCCACCCTTTTTTTTTTTTTTTTTAGATCTTGAGAAACATCTTTAAAGACTTTGTTGTTTCCCATGACAAATCTGATGTTATTATTACCTTTGCTGCTGCTGGTGTAATTTTTTTCATTCTTTTACCTGGGGTTTATTGAGATTCTTTCATCTATGGGTTTATAATTTTAGTTTTTGTTTTTTGAAACAGTCTCACTTTGTTACCCTTGGCAGAGTGCCGTGGTGTCTTAGCTTACAGTAACCTCAAAGTCCTGGGTTCAAGTGATCTTTTTTTTTCTTTTTTTTTTCCAAAATTAACATTTTTATTAAATCAATGTAAAAAAAGTTCACTGTAGAAAAGTCAACAAGGGTTTTAACAAAACCAAAATATACCTTTTCTTTTTTTTTTTTTTTCCAAAAACAAGCAATGCCCTTTATTAAGGGGTGGTTTACATTTATACATAATTTTGCTTTTAAAAAAGATAACTGTTATAATCATGTATGTAACACTTAGATACCTCTTAAGTTCTGTTAAAAATACTTTCTTTCAGAAAATTCAATTTAACCATCTCATTCTTTTTTTCAGTAATTTTCTCCAAACAGTGATAGAAGTACTCTTTGATGGAGAGAATGAAGAAAACTGTTTTTGAGTATCCTCAAATTATGTATCTATAATAAAGATTGGGCTCCAGGGAGCCTCGCTCTAATTAGTGAAGTAGGCCCAGTTTAGAAAGTGGCAATGAGGTGGTAACTAACAATTGTACTAACCATTATCAAAAATTAACAATTTTAGGTATCTTTGTTTTGGGTTTCGGTGGTTTAGGTGCATCCAAAATTTCTTCATAGTCTGTACTCATTCCCTTTGCGCAGCGACCAACAGTGACCATTCGATCTGAATTCTGACTTTCAGGGCAATCTTAATTAAGTGTTTCACAGAGCCACAAGGTTTGCAACCACCACCATCAGCATAGAGTCCTTTGGGATTATGAGGACAAGATCTAGACAGGTGTCTCATTTCCCCACAAACAAAACATTTTGCAAAAGGAAATTCACCAACAGCTGGGTCTACTTTAGCCTTACACTGGTTATTTCATGCTCTGTGGACCCACACTGGTAACATATTCCAGTGCCCATGTCTTGATTTTCAAGGGTGGCTGGGCAATCTGCAATTCCATGACCAGGTTTTCTACAATGGAAACATACCATTGCATTTTTCTTTGCTGCTTGTCTTTTTAATCATCTTCCTTCCCGTTGACTGTCTTTCTTTAAAGCAACTGCAATTTCTTCCCTTACTTCATGAAGGTCTGATGCTATAATCTCCCCATTGTGAACCACCTGTGAGTTCTATCTTAGGTATTCCATGAATCCATTCACATCTTCATTTAAGTATTCTTTTTTCTTTTTTTTCTTTTTATGTTTTGCTTGGGGTGCATCATTTTTAAGGGAAAACCTATTGGTTCCAACTTGTTTATGCTTTGTTAGGTTCTGGCTTGTTCCCTCACAGGACTGCTTCTTCATGTCCTCCCATGATGTTGCAGACAACGGTCTCTTACTACGTATGGTAGTAATGCGTGCCCACCGCGTCATAGCGGGATCAGATGTACCTTAGCAATTGTGCACGGACCCTCCAGAGCATCTGAGTTTGCAAGCCAGAGGACCAAAATATACCTTTTTATGCAATATATGTATATATTAGCAGCAAACTACTTCTAAGATTTTCTTTTACGTTCTTTTAAAGAAAGCATAAACAATGTATATTAGTATGGAACATTGGCTAATCCATTCTTCATCCTTTGCCTGTGATTTAGGACTTCTACAAAATACTTTATGATTCTCATTAGTGAATACTAAGAACAAATTCAGGTTTGACTAAAGAGAAGCAAAACAGAGTGACTGGTAGAATCTGTCTCACTACATCATCATACATTATCTTTTGGGAATAACAAATGAGCACCATGTAACTAGGTAATTGTGTGTGTGTAAATTCAATTTTTCAGGTGTAATAGCATCCAACTAGATCAGAGTTAGCATGTGACTGTCACTTTTTAAAACCTTTGTGTATACAAAATTTTAATCAAAACAGATGAATACTTGAATCCCCTATTGCTTGTTCATTTTAAAAATCCTTAATAGAAATTCTGTATATAACCTGACAAACCATATACAAGTAGGTATATGTATACACACACAAAAGTGTATGTATATACATATATATGTTTAGCTTTGAATGAATTTCTAAACTGAGATGAAGCTAAACCTCTCATTTAAGTTTATCTGTAGAATACAGTATCACCAACTGAAAAGTTCCTAGTGTAAGTTCATCTCAGCTAATCAGAAATACTGGCTACTGAACATTCTGAGGCTAAGCTGTTATTCAGCTTAGTATATTCCAAGCTTACAAATTAAACAGGACAGAAATTACCAACTGTCCATCAAAGAAATAAATTTTTTCTCTTGGTATTTTCTTCTACTAGCAGAAAGAAACTATCTTTACAACAAACTTTCACCCTGTAAAAATTATTACAGAAATTTCACTAGTCTTTAAAAATACTAAATGTTATATAAATATAATTTTCTTATAGTTGAATTATTTAGCTAGACTCTATATTTAAAAAATTTCCTTTGGATTGTTCCATTTAGCACTTCAAGTTTCTATTCTGTGACGCTAATAACTGGCTCAGATATGGTAGGTTTCTATCAATCACATCTTTCAGGATTTGCTACTGTGTGTTATCTACGCACCAATAAAGTAAATGGGAAGAAAAGCACCAAATTTTAAAAGCAACTTAATAATGAAAAATTCAAGAATGTATTTTAAAAAAGAAAGTACAACAGGGATTCCCTTTTCACAATTGCATTAGTGAAATATAATCTTTTCTTTTTTTTTTTTTTTTGCTTTTGAAGCTAATGTCTTAAAGTCTTAAACTTAATTTTTTAACTTATCAAGAGGATGAAGTTTTTAGATGGCCCACCTTTATTTTTCAATCAAAAACTAAAACAAGAGACTGAATTATTTTTATTAATATACACATCAAGTTACTGAAAGTGACTTCATGTAGTTTTCCCCTAAAGATGGCACTTGTAGGTAACAAAGATGCAAAGATGTATATAGCCTTCAGATGTTTACTTGAAAAGATTCCTCCATAGCAGTTTGATACTGTGTTTTCTCATCTAGCTGAAGATTCACAAATTCTCCATCATCAAACTGCTGTCTTTGATTTGATGACTAACAAAATTTCTAGTTATCTGCCTAGGATCTCCCCAAGGAAGAGACACACAAATAGGGCATGTCACAGGGACTATCTGAAATAGGTGATTCCTGTTACTGTGATCCAGTAAACGCTGTCTGCTAAAATTTGATTCTTGACACAAGGGACACTTAAAGGTGGGATGCCCAGAAGAACTGTTCCTTACCGAATCTTGAGAGATCTGAAAGTTTGGAACGATAGAAGAAACACCATATTCATCCTGATACTTCTTACAAGATTTGTAATGATGTCTCATGCGATAAAATTTAATCTGTTTTGCACAGCATCTACAGCTACCAGAAGAACTCTTCATATTTTCAAAGTCTAAGGCCCGTTCAGGACATGCTCTCTCTCTTCTAGTCACATTTCCACGACACAGAGAACGATGTACTCCGCTTTCTCTCATTGCAGTCAGGAGACATTTTCTACAGAAAACATGCTGACAGGCGCGGTCTGCACCGGCGTCCTGAGCACCTCCTGACAGACTGGGCAGTAGAAATCATGTTTGGTGTAGGACGTGGCCACAGAGAGCTCCTCAGCCATGGGCCATGGTGCGGGCAGGGGAACAAGGCGATGGTGGCCGCAGCGGCAGCGGCCCGGGTGACTCCCTGCGCGACTCAAGCGATCTTCTTGCCTCAGCCTCCTGAGTAGCAGGGACTATAGGCTCCCGCCACAACGCCCAGCTATTTTTTTTTTTTTTAAGAGATATCTCGCTCTTGCTCAAGTTGGTCTCGAACTCATTAGCTCAGGCAATCCACCCACCTCAGCCTCCCAAGTGCTGGGATTACAAGCGTGAGCCACTGTGCCCGCGTATGGATTTATAAAAAAATTTGGAAAACTTTTGGCCATTATTTCTTGAAACATTTATCTGTCCTTCCTCTCTCTGGGGACTCTTAATTTCATGTATCTTAGTCCAAGTGAAGGTGTCCTATTCTTTTTTGCTCTGTTCACTTTTTTTAGTCTCTTCCTTCTGCTGACTAATCTTTTTTTTTTGAGACAGAGCCTCAAGCCGTCGCCCTGGTAGAGTGCTGTGACATCACAGCACACAGCTCACAGCAAACTCCAACTCCTAGGCTCAACCGATTCTCTTGCCTCAGCCTCCCAAGTAGCTGGGACTACAGGCACCCACCACAACGCCTGGCTATTTTTTGGTTGCAGTTTGGCCAGGGCGGGGTTTGAACCAGCCACCAGTGGTATATGGGGCTGGTGCCCTACCCACTGAGCCACAGGCACCGCCCCAAGAGGCAAAACCTTTCTAAGTATTATAACCAAAGAGGTTTCCTATTCTGTGTTGTTAAGAACAAGAATTATCCCTGGTCCTGCTTTTTCCTCTTATTTTTTTGGATAGTTCTTCTCCAAGTTTTGGGTTGAGTCTTCTTAGTCATGGCTTGATCAGTATTCAGTTGCAGGTAGGAGGGGTACCCCGCTGTATATCTTCATAGCTTTTATTTTCTGTTTAACTCTACTTTCTGGTACTCTACCCTTGCTGCCTTGGCATTCCTGGACTTGAGGCTCTGACATCCTTAATTCAGGGAGACCACCAGTCTCTTTACCTGGGTTTTTCCTCCCAATAAATACCATAGCTGAAACATTCTGGGCAATTCTATAAAGTAATAGGCTTATCTCATTTGTATCTTGCCTCTAAGGGATCACTGACCACTGCCTGATGCCCAAGTGGTTTCATGTATTTTTGTTCACTCTTTGTGTTGTTAAAGGTGGGAGGGAGAGTCCCTGTTATTGTATCCTGGTCTCAGTGGAAATCCTACTAGTCAGTTTCGAGCTAATTTTGTCATATGGCCGTACCACCCTGAACACGCCGGATCTCGTCTGATCTCGAGCTAATTTTGTAATCCTTTTTCATCAGTTTTTCTTTCATTGACTTCCATTTACCGTGAATCTATAGTCTACCCTATAATACACTGAACCAAGTATATGATTCTGGTGGGTCCTTCCTTGATAAATTAAATACATTTTAGACACATACTTACCATATGTTTGTATGAGACCCATGTTGTCCACTTTACAAAATGTAGTCCCAGCTATTAATACATGGGAGGCTGAGGCAAGAGAATCGCTTAAGCCCAAAAGTTTGAGGTTGCTGTGAGCTGATGCCACAGCACTCTACCAAGGGCGACATAGTGAGACTCTGTCTGAACAACAGCAACAAAAAGTATTCTGATAATACTGTGAAGACTTTTAATTATTCAAAATTGAGCACAGATACACCTATTTGAAGAATCTGTTATCTGATCTCAAGATAGAATTAATCAGTGTATCTTCCTTAATAGTATATCTGTATTGATACTGCTGTACATATACCTAACAGAAAATAATTTTTGTGTTTGTACTATTACAGGTCCATAATGATAGGGGCCTCTGATGTGTATATAACTAGCATACTGACTAGCATAAAGTAAGTCTTCATTAAATGTTTTCTTTTATTTTTTAATTTTTTTTTAAGACAGAGTCTCACTTTGTCACTCTCAGTAGAGTGTCATGGCCTCACAGCTCACAGCAATCTCCAGCTCTTGGGCTTAGGCAATTCTCTTGCCTCAGCCTCCCAGGCAGCTAAGACTACAGGTGTCTGCCACAATGCCTGGCTATTTTTTTGTTGCACTTTGGCCCGGGCTGGGTTTGAACCTGCCACCCTCAGTATGTGAGGCTGATGCACTACTCACTGAACCACAGGCGCTGCCCAAATGATTTTTTTTTTTTTTTTTTTTTTTTTAGAAAGAGTCTAACTATTTTGCCCTTGGTAAAGTGTTGTGCCACCACGGCTCACAGCAACCTCAAACTCTTGGGCTTAAGCGATTCTCTTGTCTCAGCCTCCCAAGTAGCTGGACTATAGGCACCCACCATAACGCCTGGCTATTTTTTTGGTTGCAGTTGTCATTGTTGTTTAGCAGGCCAGGGCTGGGCTCGAACCCATCAGTCTTGGTATACTTGGCTGGCACCCTACTCACTGAGCTATGGACACTGAGCCCATTAAATGTTTTCTAAATGAATAAAGCACAGAAAAAATTCTAACAATTCTTCTCCACCTGTGGTACTCAGCTCGTAAACAACAGGTATACAAAGACACACAATAAACATGGTATACACACCATTATTATATATTAGGAAATACTACAAAACTGCCAAGAATTTTAAAGAGAAAATACAAATGTTTGGAAGTCTGAAGCCATGTCCATTTTAGGTTACACTCTAATACCTAGGGTTTCCTTTGACTCCAGTAGGAATATTTCAGTGGTAAGTAAGTTTGAGAAGTACTGCTTTAGCCCAAGGAATTAACTCAACATGACGGAAATTCCAGGCACTGTGTCTGACAATATAAAGTAAATAGGTAGAGGCAGGGTTGGTAGAATGGTGGAAGGTGAGTACTCAGGCTTTCTCTAAGTTTTTATAACTCTTTCCCTATTAGCTATGCTTTTGTTCTTTGTTAAAAGTTAAGACAATTATTGGTATTTTAATTTTTTAATCTTCTAAGTTTTCTACAGTGAAAAGAAAATGCTTGTTTACAATAAGAAAAAACTGTGAAATATTGGAAAGAACAGGATATACGAAGCTGAAACAGTTTATCTAAGAAGCCAGGCTATCATCAAACAGGTAAAGTAAGTGGTAAAATCAGTTTCAAATGAAACAAGAGGCCTGAATTTACCTGCATTACAAATAACTGCTTCAAAAGCAAGGACGAATACAAATAATTTAATTAGCAATATTTAGAATTTAGGCAAAGCTAAAACCTAGTTTAATTTTTATCTTTCTAACATATAATGCTGAATCTATTTTCAATAGCTCTGAGACATTTATTTTGAAATAAGTTTTAAATCAGAATCATTTGTAGTATTAGAAATATAAGAATTTTTAATTAAAGTGAAAATGACTACTCTTCCATTTATACATTGATTTACAAAATTAATCTGTATCTCACTTTCAGCAGTGATAGATACCTATATAACCTAGTAGTCACAAATCAAGCTAATAGAATTATATACTGCTTTTTTTGACTAAAGAGTGCAGGATGAAGAAATGCATAGTGATAATTTGAGTTTTTAAAACTTTAATAAGCAGCAACACTACAACTCTGTAAACTTCCCCTTCAAAACCAGAAACTGTAAATGCAATTCTAAGATGCAAAAAATTTTATATTTAATAAGGATTATTTGATACTCTATTTAAAGAAAGTACATTCTAAGCAACATATGACAAATCAGTGTCTAAAGGGATATAATATAGAAGACCTCAATGCTCTCCATTTAAACTCTAAATTTGTTTTCTACCAAATCCTGAGCAATATTCTGTTGCCAGGACCTTCAAAAATTGGAATATCTTACAGTTGCTATTAGTTATTCTGGTGGATTGCATCATCTCATATAAAGTTTCCAAAAATGATTCCTTAAACAGCATCCATAAATTATTTAGGAACCAGCACTTTCTCCATCTGCTAGTATAATTTTTTGGACTGTGTTAGTGTTTTGGGGGAATTCATGAAACTGGTTAAGATATTGATTATTAAATCCTTTATTCTCTACTTCTTTTATTTTTATTTGCCCTGCGCCCGTCCCCATCAGTCCCATTCTCTACTTCTCAATTTATTAGACTTTTTTTTTTTTTTTTAAATTACAAATTCACCATGTAAAGAGCTTTGTCCTTGAAGGTAAAAGAATAGGCATAGAAAGCCCAACAAAAGCACAGTGCCAGAAAGATTGCAAGAACAGTATAGACTAACAAATATTCACTTTGAAAGAAAGTTTGTCTTTTCATTTGACATTACAACCGTCAGTTGAGGGCTAAATGCAGTATCTTTATCACGATTATTTTTATTTGTATCATACACTACAATCTGGAAAATCCTCTCAATATCTCTAAGACATGGCCAGTATGGTGTGGTGGTTAATGAGCTCTCAAGCAGACTGATTAGGACTAGAACCTCAACTCTGCCACTTAGTTTATTCTGCAACTTGGGGCAACGTGTCTCTCTAAAACTCTTCCCTAAAGGGAGGCTAACAACAGCATCTACCTTAAAGTGATATTGAGAGAACTAAATGAGAGAGTGTATGGAAAATGCTTAAAATGGTGCTTGACACACAGTAAGCTCAAAACTATTATCTGTTAAATTACTGTATATTAAAAGTAAAGTATTTAGGGCCATGCCTGTGGGTCAAAGAAGTAGGGCACTGGCCCCATGTACTGGGGTGGCGGGTTCAAACCCCCTGCCAAAAACTGCAAAAAAAAAAAAAAAAAGTAAAATATTTAAAAGTATCTTTAAAGAAGAAAGTGCTGGCTCTGAAACTCAAGTTTGACTCCAAGTTTGATGCTCTTTACATTACACAGGGTGGTGGCTCCTGCTTGCAGGAGCTATGGGACATGGGATCCCTGACAGCATATACTTTTTACCTCAGGTCCAAGTCTTAAAAAAAGATCAACAAAATCTCACTGGCTTTCCTTTTATTTCACATGTTAACACGGATTTCTCTGAGGGATAATCATTTTGGCATGGCCCATTTAGCCTCTGGTATATACCTTCTAACTTGTCACTCCCAACTCCTCTATGTAATTCTTAAGGAGTTGACAATAATTGGATGGGTAATTCTTTTCATCTCCTTCAATTAATAAATAGTGTTAACATTTTGTGATAGATGTTTTGTCTTTGGTAAGACAAAAAACAGCACGGAGATTTGGGATGAGTTTGTATCCTATCTGAGCTAAAAATATCATATAGACAGGTCCTAAACCTTAACATTTAAGCTGAATTTCTCCTAGGAAGCATAAAACGTACAAGGCAACACACTTAAGACTTTGCATAAAGTATGTCTGTCTTTGCAAAATCTCCCGTTTTAATTTTCCTTTCTGATATTTGAAATGGTATGCATCTTATGGAATGTAACTACACTGCAAAGGAAACTACTAACTTAAGCTACTGAAAGAAGACCAAATCCTATCTACTCGTCAGAAGTCCAGTTTGAACCTCCCAAAACCTATTCTAATTCCTTGCCAGATGAGATCCCATCTTTGACTTTTCTTTTTTGTTGTTGTTTTGAGACAGAATCTTACTTGTTGCCTTAGTAGAGTGCCATGGTGTCACAGTTCACAGCAACCTCAAACTCCTGGGCTTAAAGCGATTCTCTTGCCTCAGCCTCTCAAGTAGCTGTGACTATAGGTGCTCACCATAACGCCTGGATATATTTACAGATGAGGTCTCACTCTGGCTCAGGCTGGTCTCAAACCAGTGAGCTCAGGCAATCCACCTGCCTCAGCTTCTCAAGTGCTGGAATTATATGCCTGAACCACTGTGCCCGGCCCCATTTTTTGACTTTTCATACCACTTTGTTTATATCCCTTTTATGGCAATTATAATTATTATTTGCAAACCTGTCTTACTATCTTCAAAATAAATCCAGAACCCAACAGCTTCTAATCATTTTTTTTTTTTTTTGACAGTTTTATGGCCAGGGCTGGGGGCTGGTACCCTACTCCTTTGAGCCACAGGTGCCGCCCTGCTTCTAATCATCTTCACTCCTACCACCCTGATACAAACCACTGTCATCTTTTGCCTGGATTACTGCAATATCTAACTAACTGGTCTTGCTGTTTTCACCTCTGGCCCACTCATCCATAACTGTAGTTAGTATGATGTTATAAAAATTAAGGACAGATTATGTCACTCTTCTCAGATGCATGCAATTTCAAACCCATCTAATCCAGAGTAAATGACAAAAGTTCTTAAAACAGCCTACAAGGCCCT
Source organism: Loris lydekkerianus (assembly GCA_963574355.1). Classification (NCBI taxonomy): domain Eukaryota; kingdom Metazoa; phylum Chordata; class Mammalia; order Primates; family Lorisidae; genus Loris; species Loris lydekkerianus. Next base: position 34,865 of record CAUYPK010091079.1, read on the forward strand.
ATATGCAGGGATCCCCAACCTTTATGATACCAATGACCAGTTTCATGGAAGACAATTTTTCCAAGGATGGAGGGGTGGAAGGGTGGGGATCAGATTCTTGTAAGGAGTGCAAAACCTAGATCCCTTGCACATGGAGTTTACACTAGGGTTCATGCTCCTATGAGAATGTAATGCTGCTGCTGCTGTGACAGAGGTGCAAGTGATGGGGAGCAGCTGTAAAATACAGATGAAGCTTTGCTGCCTACCTGCTGCTTACATCCTGCTGTGTGGCTGGGTTCCTAACAAGTCATAACCTCCCATCAGTCTGCCACCTGCTCCCTCCTCTCTCCCTCACTCAGCTTCTACTCTTTCCTTCACTTCCTCCTGATGTTCCTTGAACTCACAAGGTATCCTCCTCTGTCAGGGCCTTAAGGTTGCTGTTCCCCCCTGCCTGAGAAACAACTCTTCTAGATAGACATGTGTCTTTCTTCCCAGCTTTCTCTAAGTCTTTGCTAGAACATTATCTTTATAAGAAAGACCTTCTCTTACCACTGTATATAAAAATGTCAACTCTCTTCTCTTCCCGTATCTCTATTCTCTTTACATTAACATTATGTTTTTGCTCCAGTACTCTTCACCACACAACATACTATTTACTTGATTACTGATTTCCCCTCCCTTTAAGAAAATGTAAGGTCCAGGAAGGAAGCAACTTCTCTCTTCCCTGCTGTATCTCCAGCCCCAGAATAGTCCCTGGCATGAAGCTAGCAATCAATAAATACGTACTGAATAAATGAATGGACCTTTGATTTTAGAACCTATAGGTCTTAGAGATTTTGATTCTTATTTCCACTTTTTATATCACCAACTATGGTTACTTTCACTTAACAAGACTCTTAACAAATATTTTTCAATGAATGAAAAGGAAAGGAATGGAAGTTACTGAGACTACTTGGGATAAGTCTACAAAGAAATGAGGAGCACCAACAATCCAAGCAACTACATACACTGGAGAGCACAATGGTTCTAAAATGAAAAGGTGATTGTGGGAAGGAGAACCTGACCTTTCTCTATCTACCAACATTTTGGGCTATTAGTATTCCTATAGCATTCATAAAACAAATATTAAGATAGTAATATTTAACTCTTGTAAACTGGTTGTCTTAATTCACTATCTTTACGCGTGTTTCAAGACTGTTCAGGACTGCTTAGGTTCAAGCGCTACTCATATCGCTTAATGCTCTTAACATTCCTTGCATGTAAGATATTAATCCGCCCACACCCGGCAAAGATGACGTGGGCTCAGAGGATAGTGGCAGGTTCCAGGGGACTTGATTACTAAGTGTCACTGACAGGATTTTAACCCAGGACATCTAGCGTCCGCGGCCACAGGACACAGGCACTCAGGCCTTCAGAAGTAGACTAACTTGAGAGCAGGCTCCGCCTCTGAAGGAGTTGCCTCCCAAAAGGCAGAAATACGATTGCGCAGATTGCCAGAACACAAGTATAATACTACACCGAGGTGTCCACGGGGTCCGGAGTCTCTGGCATTTATCAGAGAAAGCAGTTTGCCCACAAATGCCTCGAAAACCCAAGTTTCCTTGTCGTTGTGCAGCACACCCAGGATTAAGGAAGCGTATTTGAGAAGCGCTCTGCAAACTGCAGACCGCCAGACCAACAGAAATGAAGATGAAGCTTTGGAAACAATACCTGAATGAGGCGGGGCGAATAACTTGCTGACAATGGGCACCTGTCAACATTCAGGGAGGAGGGAGGGAAGAGATACTCCAGAGGAGCGCCTTTCCTCTCCGTAGAGCCGGCTGAGCCCAAGTGTCCGCTTCCCGAGGGCGGGGATCCCAGAGACCCCAGGCCAGACCCTTCTCAGCCCGGGCGCGGGGCCCGTTCAGCCGTCGCCCCTCATGACTCAGCTCGCTGCGTCGCGAGCCCGTCCGGAGCGCCCCGCCCGTTCCCTGTTAGCCCGCACCTGGCCGGGCGGCCGCCTACCTTCGAACCCCGCGTCTTCCTCTTCCTCCCTCCGGAGGCGACTGAAGCGGACGGCGGCGCCGCCCCCTCCCTCTCAGTCCTAGCCCGCCCCTCGCAGCCGGAACTGCTCGCGTCGCGGCCCTTTTCCACGCTTCCCTCGGCCCCCAGTGTGGCGTCACTTCCGCCAGCGCCGGCCGCCTGCGGGGAGTTTGGGTGTCGCGAACGCGCCGGGAGCGTCCCCAGAGTCGGGAGCGCGCCCCGTGGATGACAACAAGTTCGTCGCGCGGCAGCGGTGGCGGTGTCTGCCTTACCCCCTGCCGCCCCACCTTGCGCTATCTTGCACCCTCTCTCTGTGCCGACTAGGACCCTCTCGGACGCACCCGATCTCGGGCGACTGGGACCCTTCTGCATCTTGACCCGGACAGGCCTCGCGCGAGCGGCAAGGCGTGGGCAATGGGGTCGCCCTGAGGGACGCCTGCCGCTGAGCGGGCATGGAGGGGACGTCCCAGGTTTAGGCGCCGCCGCGGCCTTGGGGACTTTGGGACCCAAGGCTCAGCTGCTGAGGCCTGGAGCTGAGGCCTCAGCCTTGAGGCCGGAGCCACCGCTGCCGTTCGCAGCTGCAGCCAGCCCAGCTGCTAGCGCTCACCATGCCGTGGCCGTTTTCCGAGTCTATAAAGAAGAGGGCCTGTCGGTACCTCCTGCAGAGGTACTTGGGCCACTTCCTGCAGGAGAAGCTGAGCCTGGAGCAGCTCAGCCTGGACCTTTACCAGGGCACTGGGTCCCTCGCCCAGGTCCCCTTGGACAAATGGGTAAGAGCTGCCAGCGGCGAGCTGGGTGGGATTCACTCCCCTCGTTAGGGAGATTCAAACGAGTGTCAGCCAGAATTGGTGACAGTCAGCCTGTCCCTGGGTATTGTTTGGACCCAAGTGTGGCAAGGCTCAGAGAAATGTGTTAGAGTGTGGTTTAATTTGTTTGTAGCGAGTTTACTTCCCCCCCACATCACATGTTCCAGAAACTTAACAGATGTAATGGAGTCCACCTTATGGAAATAATCGAGTCATTGCTTTGAGGTCTATGAAACAGGCTGAAGTATCCATGGAAGGAGGTGACCTGTCCTATCCTTTGGGATGTGAGGGGCCTCAAGGTTCCTTGGCAAATAAACTCTATTTCACGGAATGACATTCTGAAAAGAGTAAAGATGCGGAGGACCTTTGGGATGTCAGAATCCCTAGTTATTTGTTTTGGGTTAGCTACCTGCACACCGGGTTTGCCTTGTCTTGGTGCAGCGTTTGTCATCTGGAAGAAAGTTAGGTGAAGGCCTCCTTGGCCGGTTTGCCAGCTTATGCTTGATTATATGATTACAAGAGCAGTTTGTGTACCTAGCTTGTGAACGGTTGTATGGTCCTAGCAGGGCTGTTTAGTTATGCTGCCTTGCCTCACGTGACAGACCGTAAAAGCAGGTGTTGCAAAAGCGCTGAATCTGCAGTTTTCAGACATTTTTAAAATCTGCTTTCTACTTGTTATTCAGCGGCTGTGGGTTGACTTATTGTGTCTTACAGGTGCTTCATGTGTATGTCAATGCTTCACATACAGTTGTGCTTGCATGTGTGTGTTGAACGCATAGTATTTTACTTGAAGTAATTCAGCCTTGGGTTTGAAAAGAATGGAATGGCTTCTCTTTTCCTGACTCCTATTTCCTTAGCCACTGGAAAGCTTAGATTATATGACAACACCTTATTATGACCCTTAATTGGTTTTTTATTTTTATTTATTTTTTATTTTTTGATTGAGACAGAATCTCACTTTGTCACCATTGGTAGAGTGCCATTGCATCATCGCTCATGGCAACCTCAAACTCTTGGACTCAAGTGATTCTCTTGCCTCAACCTCCCTTGTAGCTGGGACTACAAGAGCCTGCCACAACATCTGGCTTTTTTTTGTTGTTTGTTTGTTTAACAGGCCTGGGCCGGATTTGAACCCACCAGCTCCAGAGCATGTGGCTGGTGCCATAATCACTGAGCTTGGGGCTCCTAGCCTATGACCCTTAATTTGTACTAGAGAGTGTAAGTACATACATAGTCTTATCAGTGATTAGATGACCTAAATAGGGAGAGTACACAAGATGATGGAAAAAACTCTGGTTTGAGGAGCAGAAAGACCCAGTCCTTCACCTGCATAGTTGAGGCTGCCATAATTCACCAAGTGATGTTAGACATAATAATTCACCCGAGTGGTTTGGCGCCAGTCACATACACCAGAGCTGGCGGGTTCGAATCCACCCTGGCCTGCCAAACAAAATGACAACTACAACCAAAAAAAAAAAAAGCCCGGCGTTGTGACAGGTGCCTGTAGTCCCAGCTACTTGGGAGGCGGAGGCAAGAGAATCACTTAAGCCCAGGAGTTGGAGGTTGTTGTGAGCTGTGATGCCATGGCACTCTATCCAGGGCGACAGCTTGAGGCTTTGTCTCAAAAAAAAAAAAAAAATTCACCTGAGTTTAGTAAACATTAATGGAACATACACTTCATGGCAGATACCATATCAGGGTATTATGTTGCTGTAATTCTTACCAGAAGTTTGGGATTCTTATGGATATTTTTAAATTCAACAATCTGTGATCCTATACTTTTGGTACAGTTATGAATAGATTATCTTGAAGGAGGAAGGTTGTATATTTATTAAATGGCTTTGTGGATGGAGGGACTTTATGTGTTATTTTTTAATGACTTCATACAGGGTGGCCGTAAAGCTCGTATGCAATTTGTATTAACCCTGTAAGGTGGCATTCTTATTTCTGTTTTATGGACTTACATAATTTGCCCAAGTCACACATCTAGCAATGGTTAGGTAGAATTCAAACCTATTAAGTCCAAGATGAACTTATATAATTTGCCCAAGTCACACATCCAGCAGTTGGTTAGGTAGAATTCAAACCTATCTAATTCCTAAGGCTGTGCTTTCTTCATTACGTCAAATGGACTTAGATCAAAGGAAAAGTAGTTAATATTTATTGTGCATCTGTTTATTTGTGTGGTGGTTTTATTTGGTCCTCATGGGAAATCAGAGGTAGAGATATGTGAATTGTATAGTTTTAACTTAAGGATTTTTTTTTTTTTTTTTTGAGACAGAATCTCACTATGTCACCCTAGGTTGAGTGCTGTGACATCACACCTCACAGCAACCTCAAATTCTTGGGCTTAAGCAATTTTCTGGCCTTGGCTTCCCAAGTAGCTGGACCTACAGGTGCCTTCCCTACAGGACCTTCCCTCCTACAGGACCTTCCCTCCTACAGGACCTTCCCTCCCAAAGTAGCTGGACCTACAGGTGCCTGCCACAAAACCCAGCTATTTTTGTTGTTGTTGTTGTAGTCATTGTTGCTTAGCTGGCCCAGGTTGGCTTCGAACCCGACAACCTTGGTATATGTGGCCAGCACTGGTACGGGTGATAAGCCTAAGGATTTTTGGCAAAATGATTTATGATTTGACTTAATACGAGGATTTATGTTTTGTTCTCCTTGAGGTTAAAGGTTACTTCTTTTATTTTTAGAGACAGAGTCTCACTTTATTGCCCTCAGTAGAGTGCTGTGGTGTCACACATCTCATAGCAACCTCCAACTCCTGGGCTTAGGTGATTCTCTTGCCTGAGCCTCCCAAGTAGCTGGGACTACAGGCGCCTGCCACAACGCCCAGCTATTTTTTTTGTTGCAGTTTGGCCAGGGCTGTGTTTAAACCGGCCACCCTCGAAATATGGGGCTGGTGCCCTACCCACTGAGCCACAGGCGCCTCCCTGAGGGTAAAGGTTAATAAAAATTATATTATCAAAGCATCCAGTAAACATTTATTTATTTATTTTTGAGACAGAGTCTTACTCAGTTGCCCTGGAGTTGAGTGACATTGCATGACTCGCAGCAATCTCAAACTGTTGGACTCAAACAGTCCTCTTGTCTCAGCCTCCCAAGTTGCTGGGACTACAGGCGCTTGCCACAACAGCCAGCTAGTTTTTCTATTTTTTTTTTTTTTTTTTATAGAGATGGGGTCTTGCTTTGCTCAGGCTGGTTTTGAACTCCTGAGCTCAGGTAATCCATTCCCCTCAGCCTCCCAGAGTGTTAGGATTACAGGTGCAGTAAACATTTGTGGTTCCTGATTTGTTTATTTTGGTATGCTGTGTTGATTACTAAGATAAGATAAATTTATTATGGGTGTAATTTTTCTAAGTTCTGATATGAAATTCAGTTACTTTTGAAATTTGATTTTAATGATTTTCAGGACTGAAAAAAGATGTCTACAATGGAAGAATTGCATCATTGGTTGTATTACTAATGTTTCAATTATTAGCTATCAATTGTGCAAAGAATTTTGTTAAAATTGGTAGACATTCCCTTCCTCCTTGATCTCAGTTAGTCTGTTACTCTTGCAAAGACATTTTGCAAATGTGTACACATGTAAAAATTAGATTTACTTATATATTTAGAGACAGAGTCTCACTATGTCACCCTTGGTTGAGTGCTGTGGCGTCACAGTGCACAGTAACCTCAAACTGTTGGGCTCAAGCAATTCTCCTCCTCAGCCTCCCAGGTAGCTGGGATTACAGGTGCCCGCGACAATGTCCAGCTACTTTTTTGTTGTAGTTGTTGTTGTTTAGCTGGCTTGGGCTGGGTTCGAACCTGCTAGCCTGGGTGTATGTGGCTGGTGCTGTAACCACAGTGCTACAGGTGCCAAGCCTAGATTTATGTTTTCTTTTATTTTATATTTGAGACAGAGTCTCACATGTCACCCAGGGTAGAGTGCTGTGATGTCATAGCTCACAGCAACCTCAAACTCTTGGGTTCAAGAAATTCTCTTCCTTAACCTTTCGAGTAGCTGGGACTATAGGTGCCCCCTTTGCCCCCCCCCCCGCCCCCGCAATGCCAGGTTATTTTAAGGGATGGGGGACTTGCTATTGCTCACGCAATCTACCTGCCTTAGCCTCCCAAAGTGCCAGGATTACAGGCGTGAGTCACCATGCCCAGCCTGAAAATTAGATTTAAAGCCAACCTTTCAAAGTCATTGTTCAGAAGACTTTTAGATCGGTTGAAATAATCTGTTTTGAAACCTTTTGTAACCTATGTAGATAATGACAAAAAATAGTGTCTTTAACAGACATTTTCAGTGACAAAATTATGGAACAATGGAAACATTTCCAAATAGATTTTCAAAATGCTTTCCTCATAGTACAAGTAGCCTTGAAAAATAGTTGCTTTCTTACTCATTGTTAAAGTGTTATCTTTATTTTTAATTGTTTGTTTATTTATTTTTTGAGACAAAGTCTTAACTGTTTTGCCCTGGGTAGAGTGCTGTTGCATCATGTCATAGCTCACAGCAAACTCAGACCCCTGGGCTCAAGTCATCATCCTGCCTCAACCTCCCAAGTAGCTGGTACTGCAGGCACCTGCCACAACACCCACATATACGGTGTATATATATTTATTTATTAATTAATTAATTAATTAATTTTTTTTTTTTAGGACCGGGTCTCAATCTAGCTCTCAGGCTGGTCTCAAACTCCTGAGCTCAGGCAGTCCACTCACCTCAGCCTCCAAGTGTACTAGGATTATAGGCATGAGACACTATATTGGCCATTATCTTTATTTTGGAAAGACAGGTTGTGTTTTTGTTTTTTGGAAAATACCTGCTAGGTACCATGTACTACTGTTAGTCGTTTGTCATCCCGCAAATGGTCAGCATATTTAGAACTATTCTCTGTGTAATAAGAAATTGCTTACCTTTATATTCAACTTTTAAATACTTGGCCATAAAGCCAGGAAATCAGAATGTTATTGTAATTCACTGTCATTTTGCAATGATTATGCTGTTTAAAGGTCTGTTTATTATGTAGAATGTCAATTTCAATGTGCTAAAATGGAACATCTAACTGAGGGCATTTTTTCCATTATGGAATCGTAGTGTTCTTTTTGTACCAGTTTGATACATCAGTATGGCCTGAATGAGGTGCCGTTTGTATATTAAATGTGATACAACTTTTGAAAAATTTAATATAGAATCTCATTTTATTTTCATGCCACTATGAATCATCTGGTATACTCTGGGATATATGTGTATACACCCCATTTTGGAGATCACTATGTTAAACAGAGCATAAAGTGGAGGGAGGGATAAAGGCAAGGGATTTGGAACTGTTCCCTAGTTGTAATGGGCGGTCTTAAGTTTCATGAGCTCCTTGTCCCTAGAAGTTATTGAAATTGCAAAATGTTGAAAGGAGGAAATTCTATTTGGGTAGGAAGTTGGATTTAATGATTCACTCTTTTCCAGCTCTTTAACCTGTGACATTATTTTTAATTTTTAAATTTTTATTTATTTTCTTGAGACTATTTTGCTCTGTTGGCCAGGCTAGAGTGCCATGGTGTTAGCCTAGCTCACAGCAACCTCAAACTCCTGGGCTTAAGCAGTCCTTCAGCCTTGGCCTCCCAAGTGCTAAGTTTACAGGGTGAGCTGCCACATCTGGCCGATTTTTATTTTTTAAGCGGGATGTCCTTCATTAAGATTCAATACATTTATTGAGCTCTTAGCATGTACCCACTGTGAGGGGTGGGAGGATATAGCAGTGAACAAAACAAATACGCTTTTCTCACAGGACCTCAGAATGCCTAGAAAGGTAGACATTAACTACTTATTACACTGAGGTCTTTTAATACTCTGTTTTGATTGTTGCTTATACTTTATTAGTATATATAATAAAATTGTCTTCAGTTTAAGAAACATTGATTGTTAATTACTTGTCAAATGCTGCATAGAGAGTGTTACCTTCTCTTTTTCTGTTTACTTGCATGATGATTATTAAAAGCAAAATGGCTTTAAACAAAAGAATAAAATCTCTGAGGGACTCTACAATAGGACATTTATTTGGTGAGTGGTTCAGGTGGCTCCAATTTAAGAATCATTGAGTCACACTGATATACTTCAAAGGACTAGTGAGGAAAGTGTTGCCTGAGCTATAATAGGGAATTAATTTGGCTAAGTAGGTTGAAAATTTTGTGCTATACATACAGACTTTGGATTTTCACAGAATGAGTTAATTTCAAAGTATCTTATGCTATTACCTTATGCTTATGTTCACTTAGGTAAATCCTAAGTGAATATAAGTTTGTGCAGAAGTGTAACCTACTTAAACTTTTTTTTTTTTTTTTTATGAGATAAGAGTTTCACTACATTGCCCTCGGTAGAGTGCTGTAGTGTCATAGCTCACAGCAACCTCATACTCTTGGGCTCAAGCAATTCTCTTGCCTCAGCCTCCCAAGTAGCTGGGACTATAGGCACCTGCCACAATGCCCGACTATTTTAGATGTGGGGTCTTGCTCTCACTCAGGCTGGTCTCAAACCTGTAAGCTCAAGCAGTCCACCTACCTTGGCCTCCCAGAGTGCTACGGTAACAGGCATGAGCTGCTGCACCTGGTCTTTTTTTTTTTTTTTTTTTTTTTTATTAAATCATAGCTGTGCACATCGATATGATCATGGGGCATCATACACTAGTTTCGTAAACCGTTTGACACATTTTCATCACACCGGTCTACATAGCCTTCCTGGTGTTTTTTTAGTTGTTGTGCCAAGACATTTACATTCTACATTTACTAAGTTTCACATATATCCTTGCAAGATGCACCGCAGGTGTGATCCCACCAATCCTCCTCCCTCTACCCACCTCCCCACTCCCTCCCCTCCCTTCCCTTCCCTCTTCCCCTTCCCCCCATTCTCAGGTCCGCAACTGGGTTATAGCTTTCATGTGAAAGCCCTAAACTAGTTTCATAGTAGGGGTGAGTACATTGGGTACTTTTTCTTCCATTCTTGAGATACTTTTTTTTGAGAATCTCAAACTGTCGGCCCTGGGTAGAGTGCTGTACCATCATAGCTTATAGCAATCTCCAACTCTTGGGCTCAAGCAATCCTCATGTCTTGTTTTTTTTTAGTAGCCATGGGGTCTTGCTTTTGCTCAGGCTGGTCTTGAATTCTCGAGCTCAAGCAATCCACCCACTTTGGCCTCCCAGAGTGCTAGGATTATAGGCGTGAGCCACTGCACTTGGCCTTAAAGTTTTATTTATGGAAATAGTTGATACATAAAACAAAAAGTTCTGAATTTACTTTTTTGTCTTATGGGTCTTTTTTTTGTGTCAAATGTCCTAAATTAAAAAAAAATTAATACAAAAAATCTGAAACACAGAATCTTGAGCACAAGATTGGTAGTGAAATAGGAACTACCAAAGAAAGACCAGGTTTGGCCTTACCCTTGTGAGTAGTGGGGTGGGGGATGAGGAAGGAGGAGATTGAGATTGGATGGAGAATAAGTTTAATTGTATTGGTTTTTGAGGGAGCTTTGGAACCTTCAGGTATAGGAGACAGTGGGACCTATGTGATGATTGGAGTTGATAAAGATTTGGGAGTTATCAGGATGTCAGAGTGAATAAAACAGCAGAAGGAGATGGTACAACACAAAATGCATGGTTACTATGTAGATTAGGTTGATAAGGCAGAAAAAGCTGTGAAGATGAAACTCAGATGAATACCACCATTTTAAGTGGTAAAGGATTGGAAAAAAAGACAGAGTATGAAGTGTTACAAAGTGGGCCAGGTGTGGTGGCTCATGCCTGTAATCCTAACACTCTGGGAGGTAGAGGTGGGTGGATTGCTTGAGCTCAGGAGTTTGAAACCAGCCTGAGCTCTTAAGAGTGTGACCCCGTCTCAAAAACATAATCAGGCGTTGTAGCAGGTGCCTGCAGTCCAAGCTACTTGGAAGGCTGGGGCAAGAGAATCACTTGAACCCAGGAGTTGGAAGTTGCTGTGAATTATGACCCTACTGTACTCTACTGAGGGTGACAAAGTAAGACTCTGTCTCACAAAAACCAAACAAAACAGAAAAAGGAGAATGGTTGTAGAAGGTACATGAAAGATGAAAATTCATGGAAGAATTCATGGAAGATGAGGACTAAACACTGCATTTGTCAATTTAATGGCAGTTAAGAGCATGTTCAGAGGAGCTGAGGAGAGTTAGAAGGCAGATTATAATTTGTGGTTTGAGCAAATAACTACTTGAGTACAGAAAGAAATGGAATCAAGGTTTATTAGTTTGCTTTTGAGCATAGTTGTGAACATTATTAAGCAGAACGAGATACCCTGCCTCTAAAAATATGTATATAGCATATATTTTTCACCTAGTGGGATCTAAATATCCATGATTATTTATTTAAAAATGCTTGAACAGCTCTTCATTAATAGTTGGCAATTTAACATTGTATCTTTTCCCATTGAACCCATACATCCATTATACTTCCTCTGCAAAATTCTATTGTAATTTATATATGCATTTTATGCTTAAGTCCTTTGTTGTTCACACTGTCATTTCTCTATAATAAAAATATGTCTATAAATTGAAATTGATCATATTAAGCATTTTTTTCGTATTAAACATTTTGCTGTTACCATTAGGCTTTTGCATTAAGTTACTTTTTTAGTGTAATGTTTAAATTCCTTTAATGATACTTAAATATTTTCAAGTTGGTTTCCTCTTTTTTTTTTTTGAGACAGAGACTCAAGCTGTCACCTGGGTAGAGTGCCATGGCATCACAGCTCATAGCAACCTCTAATTCCTGGGCTCAAGCAATTCTCCTGCCTCTGCCTGCCAAGGTTTAGGACCTTACACTATACCACCACAGAGTTTGTAACACTGTACACTTAGGCTGGGCTGCATTTATTAAAAATATTTTTTCTTCCATAATAAACTAACCTTATTTACTATAACTTAAAATTTGTAAATGTTTACATTTTTAAAACTTCTTTTGTAGTAGAGTACTAAGAATAGCTTAAAACACATTGTATAGCAGTACAAAGATATTTTCTTTATATTCTTATTCTATAAGCTTTTTCTATTTTTAAAGTTTTAAATTTAACCTTTTAAAGTTTACCGTATATACTCGAGTATAAATTTTGTGCCAAAAAACCCGAACTTGGAACAAACTTTGTGCTGGAAAAAACTCGGCCTATACTCGAGTATATACGGTATTTGTAAAAATTGAGACACACATAGGCCTGCACAAGATTGGGATCATTGGTGTCACTGTCTTTTTACCTTTTTACCTGGTCCCACTGGAAGATCTTCATGTTATAGGGACTATAACATTCAGGAACTGTTATCTCCTGTGATATTAGTGTCTTCCAGATACTTTCCGAAGGACTTGCCCGAGGCTCTTTTTACAGTTAAAAAAGTACAAGTAGAAAGAGTACACTCTAAAATAATGACAAAAGTATAGTAAATACATAAACCAGTAATGTTTATTATCATTATCAAGTAGTATTTACTGTAAATAATTGTATGTGCTGTACTTTCTTTTTTTTTAAGACACTGGTGTAAGGTAAGGTCCTAAACCTTCAGATTCACTCACAGCTCACTCACTGACTCACCCAGAGCAACTTCTGGACATATAAGCTACAGAGTCACACTTTGTCGCCCTTGGTAGAGTGCCGTAGTGTCATAGCTCACAGCAACCTCAAACTCTTGGGCTCAAGAGATCCTCTTGCCCCAGTCTCCCGAGTAGCTGTGACTATAGGTGCCTGCCACAACGCTTGGCTGTTTTTTGTTTTTTTTTTTTTGTTTGAGACATTGTCTCATTATGTCTGACCTGGGTAGAGTGCCATGGTGTCACACCTCACAGCAACCTCCACCTCTTAGGCTCAAGTGATTCTCTTGCCATAGCCTCCCAAGTAGTTGGGACTACTGGTGGCTGCCATAACGGCCTGGCTATTTTTTAGAGACGAGGGTCTCACTCTTGCTCAGGCTAGTCTCAAATGATCTCAAGTGATCCACCCACCTCAGCCTCCTAGACTGCTGGGATTATAGGCGTGAGTCACTGTACCAACCTTCCATTTTAATCTTACAGGATCATTGCCCTGTATGTGGTCTGTTGTTGGCTACATGTCATTTTGTGGAGTGTCGTTTTGTGGAGTGTGACTGTATTTCCTTCAGATAATCCTTAGGCTTTAACGGTTAAAATTTTCCTTGTAGATTGTATTATAATTATAAGTGCGTACTCGGTCAAAACAATGTAAACAGACTTTTTGGTAATTATAAAAACTGTTACTAGAAATAAATTTCTTAATGATGTAGGTGGGTTATGTTTCCCTCCTCCCTAATAAGTTAATGCAGTGGTCTCCTACCTTTTGGCACCAGGGACCAGTTTCACTGGAGACAATTTTTCTGTGGGGAGTGGGGGAGCAGGGGAAGGTGAGGAATGGGGGCAGGAGAGTGCACAGGGGGAGGATGGGACCAGGAGGTAGGAGGAGGCGGTGGTGGAGAGAGATGGGACAGGAGGTGGAGCTCAGGCAGTGATACTAGCACGTAGGGAGCAGCTGTCAGTGCAGCTGTGGGCTGGCCACATACAACAGGGTTGGTGGGTTTGAACTCTGCCCTGGCCTGCTAAACAATGACAGCTATAACAAAAAAATAGCCAGGCATTGTGGCGGGTGCCTGTACTCCCAGCTACTTGGGAGGCTGAGGCAAGAGAATCGCTTAAGCCCAAGAGTTTGAGGTTGCTGTGAGCGGTGATGTCACGGTACTCTACCGAGGGCGACATAATCAGACTCTGTCTCAAAAAAAAAAAAATACAGTTATAACTTTGCTTGCTTGCCCGCTGCTCACCTCCTGCTGTGTGACCTGGTTCCTAACAGGACTGGGCTGTGGACTGGAACCTTTTTGGCACCAGGTGCCAGTTTTGTGGAAGACAATTTTTCTATGGAAGAAGGGGGCTGGGACAAGAGGCAGAGCTCAGTGGTGATATTGTGTGGCCCAGTTCCTAATAGGCCATGGCTGAGGGATTACTGCAGAGTTATTGCACCCATAGGTAAACATACTTACAGCTAGAATTCATAGGGCTCAGCATTAATTTTATTCTGAATTTTGAAAATAGATACAAGCTTGAGAAATACTCATGTCATAAATAAGTAGATGACAATTGAAGGATTTTGCAGTAGCAGTACCACTTAGTTTTTTGAATTTCTTAAAGTGTCATTACCCAAAATATGTGTAACAGAGGAAAAGACCAGAAAACGTACTACTGGTCCTGTCTGGAGGTTTTTATACATTGGACGATACAATAAGAGAGGATTTAGGAAAGGGGAAAGATACAGTCTTTTGGCTAAGTGGGAGAAGGAAGGTTATGTAAAGGCCTGGGGGACAGGAGACCCCATGTGATGCCTCTGAATATGTGTGTATGTGTTCTTCTCAGTCAATTTCAGAAAAGCTTGTATTTGAAGATTGAGAATCTGGATGTTTATGCCTTAAAACCATATATGCCCATGTACTTTTTGGAAAGTCTTTAGGATTACACAAACTTTAACCTGAAGAAAGCCCTTTAAATTAGTAATCAGAAATCAGCCAACCTAAAAATCAGCCATGCTAATTGTTTTTTAGGATATAGACAAAGAAATACAATACTCCTCTATGAAACATGGCATATAAGGTGACATTTAATAAAGGTTTGTTATTTTATTTTTTTAAGGCTTGTTGTTTTAAAAAGTACAATGTAAAAAATTTTGCTTTGGCTCAGTGTGTAGGGCACCAGCCACATACACTGAAGCTGGTGGGTTCCAGCCCGGCCAGGCCTGCTAAACAACAATGACAACGGCAACCAAAAAAGTAGCTGGGTGTTTTGCCAGGTGCCTGTAGTACCAAGCTGCTTGAGAGGCTGAGGCAAGAGAATCGCTTAAGCCCAAGAGTGTGAGGTTGCTGTGAGCTGTGACACCATGGCCCTCTACCGAGGGTGATAAAGTGAGACTCTGTCTTAAAAAACAAAATTTTTTTTTGCTTTGAATTGTTCTGCTGATTGAATTTGCATTCATTTGTCTTCCTTCTGTTAGAGTCTTATTTGCTCTAACATGGCACCAGAATTGCTTTTAGTGGGATCACCAAGGCTTTAATATCACTGAATCCAGGGGACATGTAATAGTCTTTGACTTCTTGTTAGCTTTTGTTACGCTTAACCAATCGGAAAAGCACATGTTGTCTTTCTACAGTTTCCTGGGACAAGACGTTCTCTTGATTTTCCTTCTACTTCTGTTTGCTCTTTTTTTGTAGTTTGATTTTCAGGCTCCTCTTTTCTCACCTATCTCTTAAATGTTGGTGTTTTCTAGAATTCTGCCTTGGGCCTCCTTTCATTTTATTCAAGTTCCCAAAGGGACCTCTCCTTACTCTGTGGCTTCAGTTAATGCCCATCTACATCTCCAGCCTGGGTGGCTGTCCTGCCTGATCTTCGGACTAGTATATCTAGCTGGGTCATGTGTCCTTGACACTGCCACCTACATGTTTCCTCAAATGCACACTTTGAACCAATCTGCTTCAATAGGTTTCTCTATCTCAGTAAATGGCACTTCTGTGTAAATGGCTCCACAGGCCATCCTGAGTGTCACTCTTTTTGCAACCTCATACTCCTGGGCTCAAGCAATTTTCTTACCTCAGCCTCCCTAGTAGCTAGGAATACAGGCACCTGCCACAACCCCTGGTATTTATTTTTTTTGTTTAGCAGGCCTGGGCTGGGTTTGAACCCACCAGCCCCAGTGCATGTCGCTGGCACCCTAACTGCTGAGCTATGAGTGTCATTCTTTTTTTTTTTTTTTTTTTAACGAGTTAATTTTTATGTCCAAGCACAAGGATAATGACATATATTTTCCATGCAAAATATCATATACATTAACATACAGTGGTAACAATGCACAGTGTATGTTTCCTGGGAAGCAGACTCTGATAGAAATGTACATGCAGGAAGTGTATTGTGCAGTGCTGTCTAGATGAGGACCAGTGAGTGGAAGAATGAAGCAGAATAGACAGAGCAAGAAGTTGGACTCTACAGAAGTCCCAACACTGTCATTCTTAATTCCTTCTTTTCTTTACCCCTCATGATGCCAATTAATTTTTTTTTTTTTTTTTTTTTTTTTTGAGACAGATTCTTGGTAAAGTGCCGTGGCATCACACCTCACAGCAACCTCAAACTCTTGGGCTCAAGCGATTCTCTTTCCTCAGCCTTCCAAGTAGCTGGGACTATAGATGCCCGCCACAACACCTGTTTATTTTTAGAGATGGGGACTCACTTTAACTCAGGCTGGTCTTGAACCTGTGAACTCAGGTGATCTACCTGCCTTGGCCTCTGAGAGTGCTGGGATTACAGGCGTGAGCCACCGCTCTCGGGCCAATTAATTCTTCTACTTACTAAGAAGTACAACTATGTTAGGAAAATCCATCCACTTCTAGCTGTACTAAGTGTTGTTATCCTTGCAAAACCAATTTTTCTAGCTTCTGTAACTCATAAAAATCTTCCTGTGTTTTGCTTTTCTTCAATTCATGCTGTATATGGGAGCAAGAGAGGCCCATTAAAAGTTTCAATCTCATCATGGTGTCCTTGGTTAAAATCCTTTAAAGGCTTCACATTGCCCTTAAGGTAAATTTCAGGCACTTTAATACTGTGGTCCTCAACCCCTGACCCTGGACCAATAAGAGTCAGGCCCTAGAGCTGTGCCTCTCCTGGTCTTTCCCCATGGAAGGATTGTCTTCCATGAAACTTAGGAACCAGGCTACATAGCAGGAGGTGAACAGCATTGATGAAGTGAAGAGCTTCAACTATAATTACAGCTGCTAGCTGCTTCCCATGACGCCCATCACTGCCTGAGCTCTGCCTACCCCCAAGCCCAAACTCCGCTGGGCAGCCCCCCTTACCTCTGTTGGCCTTTGGAAAAATTGTTTTCCACGACACCATCCCTGGTGCCAAAATATTTGGGGACCGCAGCTTTAACATCTATTACAGAGCTCTTTGGATCATACTCTCCCTTTTCTGTGTAGCTTTATCTCTAGCTCTTTGCTCTGGTACACTAAAGCCTAAAGCAACTTTTCTTTTGCAAGTGTTCGTGTGTATCAAATGTGTGTGCTCGTGCTGCTCTGACTTCTGCTTTCTTTGAATGCTTCCACATGCTTATGTCTCTGCCTGGACCAGTCTGTCAGTTTAAAATAGCACTCCCTCAATTGGCCTGCCTTGAATCTCCAGTTACGTTCCATTATGTGCTCAAATAGCACAGTGTATTCCTCTGTTATACAACTCATCACACTTTGTGTGTCTCTTTCATGGTGTACTATCTGGTAAGCTTAGTAAGGATTGGGAATCCTCTATCTTGACTTCTGCTTTGTTTCTCTCTAGTGCCTGACAACGTGACATAATTGACTTATTTAACAATTTCATGTTCTTGTTTTTACCATTTCATAATTAACTTGGTTTTCTTCTCTTTAGTGTCTCAATGAAATCCTGGAGTCAGCAGATGCACCTTTAGAAGTCACTGAAGGATTCATTCAGTCAATTTCTCTGTCAGTTCCATGGGGCTCTTTGCTACAGGATAATTGTGCACTGGAAGTGAGAGGGTTAGAAATGGTCTTTCGACCTAGACCTCGAATAGGTAGGTGTGTTATATGTCTGTGTTTTATTTGTTTCTATTTTTATCCTTCAGAGATTAGGAAAATTATGTGATTGCCTTAAATTCAATATTTGATTCATTGTTTTGCATTTATAAGATTTTCAGTTGATAAAATACTAAGACTATGTAAGATGTCATTCTGTCTTCGGAGTTGCTTGTATTTATTCATAGAAACTTGAGTAATCAGATGATTTGGTTTATGTAATTATTGTCACCAGTTATCTAAAGCGATTTGTGTTCTAAAAAGTTTTGTGTGAGAAAGCAAGGAAGAGTATTCGTAGATTGGTGAAAAATGTTAAAATGTTACAGGATTGGGTTTTAAGGGACTTCCGCTGGCCAAATCTGGGACAACCTGAGTATTAAAAAGAATAATGACTATAATGGATTATAATGCACTAAATACTAAACCTAAGTACATACTGATACAAATAAGTATATGAGAGAGACAGGGAGAAGGAATTCTCTTCTTTGTAGTAGAATACATACTTAAAAATATACAAAAGATGATGGATTGTTTCAAAGGTTTTGTCCGTTTTTATGAGTCTACTTTAAACTGTAATATCTCAGTGAATATTTATTCAATTTAATCGAAATAAGCGCCATTTGAATCAGTGCACTTTTGCCGACGTAACATAAGTCGATTAATTCTGTCGGCATAAAAATTGGGTGCTCGGGATTCAATGAAGTCAACAAAGGCTGTTTTTGCTAGGTCCTGATTGGTAAAGGTTCTACCGGTGAGAAAGTTATCGAAGTGCTTGAAAAGATGGTAGTTGGTTGGCAAGAGGTCTGGGGAGTATGGTGGGTGGGGCAGAACTTCGACGCTCAATTCCTTTAATTTTCGGACTGTGATTTGTGAGACATGCGGCTGGACGTTGTCGTGGAGCAGGATAGGACCTCTTCTGTTGACCAGTGCTGGCTGTTGCTGACGCAATTTTCGGTACATTTCATCGATTTCCTCACAATAGGACTCTGCTGTGATGGTTTGGCCTGGTTGCAGAAAGTTATAGTGAATCACACCAGCCGCTGACCACC